>RCUC01148143.1:0-52900 GCA_003697995.1 Taxidea taxus jeffersonii
TTTTTTTTTTTTACAAAAAGCCAACAGCTTTAACATTTAAATAAAGTACTGAAGTACCTAGTAAATAAAATGAAATGTGGAGAAAGCATATTGCTCTTGCTGATAAAACATATTGTGAATAAAAAACAATGAGTATTATTTTTAAAAAGGAGGAATTAATCTAGAACAATAACTTAACACGATAGAAAAACAAAAATAAAGTTAATTATATTTTTAGTTAATAGTTAACTAGTAAATAGTTAATAGTTAATATATTTTTGAATTGAAAATTAATTATAATATTTATTTGGTGGTTATTTAAATGAACACTCACCTTAAACAATGAATAAGTCATTTAAAATAGATGACAACCAAATATTAAAAAGGAACCTTGTTATAGAAAATGTTTTGTTGTATTTTATAGATGTGATCCCTCACCTGCCCCCAAAAAGTTTAAAGATGTTTTCAAAGAAATCAATACTTTAAGATTTGGTCTGAACAGAGCACTGTATGTACAGTGTTTGTCTACACTCTTTGTTAAATTATCTAGCTCCTTGGTGTGTAGGAGTGTACGCATGGGAATGTGTGTGTGTGAGTGTGTGTGTGAAAGCGTGTATTTATATTCCTGTATTTGGGCTGGGAATTTCCCACCACAGCAGGTATAGAGAAAAGGCAGCTGGGAATGGTGGGAAGTGTTTATTTGAAAACTAACTCAGCCATTCCTCAACTCATGTGCCTTATAAATTATTCAACCACTGAGCCTCAGTGTCTCTATATATAAAATGGGGGAAAAATGAGGATTAGCAATTGCACATACGTAACACCCGATAGAATGCTTGGCTGATAGATCCTGATAGATCCACAAAGTGAGAGCGAAGATCGTTTCCATCATTACTCTTATTAGAACCCACTTATATTTGGCTAACTGCTTGGTAAGACCCAGGGACAGAAAACCTAAATATTAGGGTTAGACTGGCAGCTTTAGTGTACTTTCTTCCTTCCATTGCTGAGCGCTAGGACTCTTCACACGACCTGGACCATCGTCCCCAACCACAGTGACTTATTAGCATGGTTATAAAGTGTGCTACTTTTACCAATTGCTCTCTGGCATTTGGGACTCTTTGGTCTTAGAACAACTCTCTGGCATTGGGGTCCCCTGTCCCTCTGCAGATTAGGAAACTGAAGGTGGGGTATGAAGGGATCCACTTGGGATCCTTCAGCCAGTGCTAGAACAGGGATTAAACACAGGATTCAGCCCCTGAAGCTCTACCCTTCCCGCCTTTCTCATTTGGTCTCAGAGCCAACAACAAGCCAAACACCATGTCCCAGACGGAGTTTATCACCCAAAGCAGAACATCATGGTGGGTGAACAGGGGTGCTATTGTGAACTACACTGGGACAAGAGGAGTATGCTGGGCCAAGCAGGATGCAGAGGAACGTGGGCTTTCCAGCTCCAGCTTCCTTCGAGGGTAGCTTGGGACTTAAATAAAAATAAAATAAAATTTAAAAAAATAAAATAATAAAAAAATTTTTAATTTAAAAAATTAAAAATTAATTAAAAATTAAAAATAATAAAATAATAAAAAAATTTAAAAAATTAAAAAAATAAAAAATAAAAATAAAAAATCCTCAAAGTAGCAAAGAAGAGACAGGTTGGCGATAATAGCTATAGCTATTTGGACAAGAGGAATATGCTCTTTATGTTCCCAAACCCCCATGACCAAGTTCTGGAGTCTCAATGCTGTAGAAAGGCACAGTGCATGGGAGAGAAGGAAAACAGGTGGAGTTTATTAGAGACAGCTTACCTACAAGAGAGCTGACAGGAAAGATGCATGTCGCTTCCCAAAGGGCTAGCCTTCTAGGTTTGTAAAGGCATTTTCCCAAAGGGTGAGGGGTTAGGAATGGGGAAGTGTCCCCTCAGTCCCACTGTCATTATCTTGTGGTGGTTACTTTTTAGTGGACATAAGACAGACACAGGAGGCCTTTCTTTGTGGTTGACGTTCTTTAGGGATCCTGGAAAATAGTACTACTTGAACAAACAGGCTTTAGACTGTTACTTCTGATTTTGCCCAGAGATCCATTACTGTCTAATGGCTGTTATCTCTCATCTTTTCCAGAAGGAGGTATTTATCGCTACGCTTATGGAAACTTTTAACCCTTGACTCAGACCAGTATCTTTCCAGGAGTTGAGTCCCTCTTGCTTTCCCCATACTATCTTACTTAGAGGAAGATACTTCACTTCTTTGTAAGATCCCAACACTTCATATACTGCCTAGAATATAGTAGAAGCTCAATAAATGTTTAGTAAATTGACTTGGATTTTTTTTTTTTTCAGTTGCAGTGTTTCGTGAATAAAAGAGTGGGTTGTTAGTCAAAGTTACACAAAGTCTTTTGACTTGTCTATAGTGGTAATAAATTTGAGATTATTAGGTGCCCTTTCTGAATGGGCAAACTGGAAATATCATACATTAAAGATATACAGTGCATACCAAGCTGTGACTAATCACATTGTAGGGGAAGATTTGGAGCAAAAAAGGCAGAGAAAAGGAAGTTAATTTCCTGTTTGAGCAAGGAATAACTTTGCTGTAAATATTAATCCATAAATAATTGGCTGATTTCATTAAATTGGTCAAATGGGTTATGTAATTGAAATGACAGGTTCAATTCAATGAGAAGAGTCCATCCTGTGTCTCTGGATGGGCACAGCTATGTGTTTTGTATATGCTAATTAATGTGATTTTTTTTTCATATATTACTCACACCTGCTGCCCCTGATAAGCAGATACATTACAGTGTGCTCAATACAACACGGTTCTGTATTTCCAGTGTGTGCACCTTGAATTTATTTTGAGGTGGAAGCTGTCACATTTAGAGCCTCTGAATGAATTCAAACTGACATCAGGTGTTGAATCTGTGATGAGTGTGTCAGTTTGGTGGATATTTGTGACACACCACAGCTTCGTCACTGACTGGACACACACCCTTCGGTTTATTGGGCTTCAGGGGTTGGGTCTGGGAATATTTAGAGGAAGATCCAATCTACAAGGTAGAGAGATTGGTTAATGAGGAATTTACCCTGGGATCCAAGGCTAGTATCAACAGCTTCTCATCAAACCTTCCCAGACCCCCCTGCCTTATGTACATTCTGTGGTGCTTTTCAGATGCTCGTCAGAAGACCTTTGGGTGGCCGAGGGCAAGTATGAAGCAATGATAAAAAGTACACGTTGAAATCAAGAATTCTCCCTTCTGGATCTGTCTGTATCACTTGACTAAATGTGAAGTCCTGGATCAAGTCATAGAGTTTTCCTCATCTTCAAAATGAGTGGTTGGTGTAAAGTATGCCTTAGGTTCTTGGGTCCCTAATGACATTCCCTGGTCCATTTTCTGCAAATACTGGCCATTTTCCCGAGGTCTAAATGAAGATGTAAACAAAGATGTGTCAGAATTTTTATTCTAACTAGTGAGGTCTTGGCAGAATCCACTACTGCCCCCAAATATTTTATTTTTTTTTAAGATTTTATTTATTTATTTGACAGACAGAAATCACAAGTAGGCAGAGAGGCAGGCAGAGAGGCGGGGCAGGGGAAGCAGGCTCCCCGCTGAGCAGAGAGCCTGATGCGGGGCTCGATCCCAGGACCCTGAGATCATGACCTGAGCGGAAGGCAGAGGTTTAATCCACTGAGCCACCCAGGAGCCCCTGCCCCCAAATACTTTAAGACAAAAACGGCTTCTGAGATTTCGTCCCTTCTTAAAAAACTCATTTTGAAATTTTACTCCAGTACTCTTCTGATTTGTAACCCGCCTCAGCTGAAGATGCTGGTGGCATTCAAGGATCTAAAGGGTTGGAGAATTATTAAGTAGTTAATTTCACTAACTGCAATTAATATATGAAACTTTACTTAAGGAAGCACTTTAGTTAATCTGCTAGGAAGGTACCACATTCACATTCAAATCTATTAAGAAATGCTACATAGTTGTAAAGTGACCCAGAAGACTCCAAAGGCTAAGGTGGAAACTTTTCTCAACTGCACACTCCAGTAGGCGTGAGAGTTATAACATTTTCCTAACTGGTTCGTGCAATGAACCATGGCTGGAAGATCAGACCTGTAAATGGAAAGGCTTGCTCAGGAGGGGAGAAGCCAGTCAGAACAGTGTGTTCTAGCAAAACCCAAACAGGTGCAGACGTAGAAAAACCCACTCACCAAGGATAAGAGCGAAGTGCCTCAAACACCAGGACGATCATAGGAAAGGGCACCCATCCATAGCTTGGCCATGGCTAATAGATTTCCTGTTAATGATTAACTAGGAGGACTCCACTGAGCACACAGACTCAGTGATTTCTCAAATCCCAGAATGAAGCACTTGCCAGGTGACTTGAAGGTCTGTTAATGATCACTGAAGGTAAAACCTGCTTGCTGACAGCTTCCTACTTTTGCTTGAGAAATTATTTTGCTCCTCTGGGATAACTGTACAGAGCTTTTGATAAAAATATTAAAATTCTATTTAGATGTACAATGTTTTAATGCAAATTTTTAACCATAAAAACCAAACGCTCCATTCAGTTAAATTAATAGAATTACAAAAAGATGTAATGATAGCAATTAAGTCTTGAAAATGCAAATTTTATAGTCAAGGACAATTACCTCATTTATAGTATATTGGAATGGTGCCAGATGAAGGTAATTTAGATCCCCCCAGCTCACAGTTACATCATGATGGATATCTTCATTTCATTAGTACAACAAAGATGGGTGAGAAGTTAGACAATACGTAAAAAAAAAAAAAAAGCAAAAAACAAAACAAAACAAAAAAACCCAGAGTATTTGACCTTTATAGTATAACTGGAACCAGAATTCATTCACTAATTTATCAAGTATTTAATGAGTACCAATTACCTAAAATATTAGTGATGTATATATTTTCTCTGCCTTAGAGAAAGAAAGGTCTCCTTATTTTCAACATCCACAAAATACTGACTTCTAGAGAGATCAGATTTCTTCAAAACCAGGACGGGGTTTTGGTGCGTGGTGTGTATCTCTGTGCACTGTGCAGATGACCTGATTTCATGTTGATTGGAGCGATACCAAGACTCCCTGCAAAAGAACAATGGATTTTTCACTAATTATCTTCTCTTTTATTTGAGCATGCTTAAAGTAATTTTTGGTGTCTTCAAATCATACAGCTGTGAAATTGCACTACCTAAATGATTATTTGTGACATTTTAATATTTACTATGCATTTTCTAATGCTCTTTATTTTAATATTATCATCTTGGCTTCAGTTCATTTGCACAATATCCAGAACACATTATCCTTTCCACATTACAGGAAGATGAGTAACTTTACCAGGGAGAGAGAGAGAGAATGAGATTTAATAGTAGGAATGTAGGTTTTCAAACACCTATGTTGATATTTTCTTAATGCATTTTTTTCTGCCTATATTCATTAAAAAACTAAACAGCCCATAATCTCTTTTGCCCTCTAGAGGGCACTAGATCTCACTTCTGAAGATGGAGGAAGTTCAATCAGTCCTACTTGCTGCTGTTAAAATTTTCCCCTTGGGTCATTATCTCTAGAGAGGAATTACTCCTGTCTAAGAGAGCCAGTGACTATGAGGAGCAGCTGGTTTAGTCCTTGCTACATCACTCCAAGACAGAGGGAAACCAATGTGCTCTGGGTGACAGAGGGACTATGCTGGATAAAGGGGGGCTTTGGAGACAGACCTGTCCAAGTTGAAACATGGCTCAGGCACTTCCTAGATTTGTAATGTTGAGGAAATCATTCAACATTTCTATTTCCCAGTTTCCTCATCTGTAATATGAGGATAATAATAATAACACTTACTCCATAGTGTTACCTAGTCCACTTACTCATAGTGTGATTGTGAGTATTGAAACTAACAGTACATATAAAGAAGTTAGAACAGAGACACGTCTACAGTAAGCACTAAGTATTACTTATTATTCCTGATCCCTTTTTTGGAATATAATCCCCAATAAAGATTCTGCACTTCTGCCCTTGGGATTTCTTTTTTAATCCCAGTGACTCAAATGGGCAAGGCTCTATTAGGATTCTCTGAGAGAAATATACAACTCCCTCATACAGAATAGATATTGACTCAAAGTACTTTTTAAGAAGCTTGTGCTATTGGTATAATAGATATCAGAACAGAAGGTAGACCTTTTCAAATTCAAAGTGACATGAAAGCAGTATCATTTATTTTTCTGATCACAGAAAAAAGCCAAGCCAAGACATCTAGAACTTATTGTAATGAAAGATTATAGGAATATATACTAAGAAAATGAATGTATGATAGAAATAGGGCCCTTCTTCAGTATATAGAAAAGTTTTTGTTTATTTTGTCTGGTGTCTTTAAATGCCATAAGTAATAAGCGTCTTTAGGGAATTCCCCCCAGAAATTTAGTAGCTAGAAGGGCCAATAATGCTTTTGTGAAGATCAATCATGGTTTCTAGTGATTATGGCCAAGACTTGGTGGTTCATTTTCTTGGTTAACTTAGCTAGTAGGATGAGAGTTTTCCTAAATATCCATCTTGTAATGGTGTATTAAATGGTATATTTAATGGTATATTAAAAGGATGGTGTCTTTTTTCTGATGTTTATTTGTTGAGGTAAGTTCATCAAACATTTGTTTCTACTATTCAGAAAGAACTGCTTATGTAATATTCTGAAACATATATATACTGACAGTGAATCCTGAAAGCATGTGTTATCTAAGAAGGAATGTAGGAAACCCCCTAAATGTTTGATTATATAAATGTCCAAATACGTATTTAAAATCAGCTGCCCTTGACATTCTCAAGTGATAGGAATTCATCAGTGAACCTACTGATAGTCTGTGCCATAAACTTAAATAAACCTGACTTTACCCTGGAAGCTCATTCAGGCTAAAACCAACAGACCACCCTTTGCCTAGATTGTATGTCAGGATTTCAAGTGCCTTATAAGCATTTCAGATATATTTGTACTGGTTTAGTCATTACTAGTAAACTAATCAACTATCTTAATAACTAGTGAGATAACCAGCTAATGAAGACTAATAATCAAATCAGCTATTTGTGTTCATATCTCTTGGCATTTCTGTGATCTGATGCATGGGCAGTATTATACACGCTATTTTTTACGGATCCATTCAAAATGTAGAGACAGGATAAAAAGACTAATATACGTGTTTTTACTCTTTGTAATGCTCAGTCTATATGAGGTAATGATCCCTAGTACACCCTGATCTCTTAACATCATGAGAAAAATTAGGAGCTAAAACTTCATTGTCCCATCTAAAAAAAGAGAATTGAATTGATGTTCTTACTTAGTTTCCCATGCAAAGCCACCAAATTTCTGGCATTAGAGAAAACAAAGCTGCGTCTGATACCCGAGCTGCTATGTCTCAGTTGTAAAAATCTCGTCTGTGATCATAATAGGATATTGATTAGTTTGGATGCCATACAAAGCTGGATTGCATTTCTTGGTGGAGCACTAAAGGTCACTGTTTGATTACTCAATAACTTTTCAAATACAAGAAATGCTATTTAAAAGTATGCTTGAATGATTGGGCTGTGTTATAAGAGAGGGCATGCAGAGGGAATGATACTTCTTTCATAAAGATAGATGTTAAATTCGCATATCATCTTATATTTATTTATGCTTGACATTCTATAATATTTTATATGCTAGAACATAAACCATGAAATTAAATTATGAATGCAATTTTTACATGTTATGATCCATGTGATATCTAACCTATGAAACATATAATTCACTTTGCTTTCTAGCTGTTAATTGAATTTGTCAGTGGGCCCATCTTATATTTAGTAGCATTTATTTCCCACTCTGATAAAAGTAAGGCATTTTGCATTGCACTGTAGAAAATTTGGAAGATGTAGAAATAAACAAAGAGGAAATAATTATCTCTAATTCTGATATTCTGGTTAATTTCTGTTCTTTTTTATTTATAAAAACAATATAAAATCTCATATTAATTCTGTTTAGTACAAGTTACATCATTTGGGTTATTTTATGCTAGTTTTTAAAGATTTTTCCCCTTTATATTACACTGGGAATGTATTCTTATGAATATTAAATAATATTGGAAAATTAATTCTAAATGGTTGTGTAATATTCCAAATGATGGATGCCCTGTATCATATTTAATTTGTTAGTTTATGCTCATAAGATCTCCCCCATTTATCCTCTTCATACGACCTTTTGTTTGCTTGTTAAGAGGCTTATATGAAGGAGAGTTCATTACTTTCATCATGCATTGTTACTCACATCATATTCCTTCACTTACTTCCCTGGCATTCCATATTTCTCTCTAATCACTGGCATCCTTGCCTCAACTTGACTCACTATTTGCCCAAACAAGTATTTGTCTTTGGTGGGTTGAATGACCTTCATCTAATTTGGCAAAGTAAAGTCATCCATTCAATCTATCACAAGAATGGGCTAGCACTATCTTAGCACATTGTCAGAATTTAAAATGTATTTGCTAATAACATAGATGACTAAGTGGTAGGAGGGAGGTTAGAGAAGGTAAAAAGTAGAGCATGTAGAAAAAATGGGGAGTTTGATTAGTAGATGAAGGACAAGGAAGAAAAACAGGGTGATGTAGAAATAAAGAGAATGCCACAAGAATGGGCAGGCACAGGAGAACGAGTGTAGAACATCAAGAATGTGGTCAGAGAGTGTTGGAAGAGAAGCAGTGAGAGAATTAACTGGGATTCTGTAACACAGACCTGTTTTACATCATGGTCAACATGGCAAAAGCATCATGAATGATAATCCCTGGCCTATGTGATGACTCACAGAGAAAGAAGACTGCTTTCATAATAGTTATTTGATTTAGGAGTTCAGTAATATGATATACCTACCTATAGACCATATATATCCTTGAGACATTGATAGAAGTGGAATATCTAGAGTGGGGGAGGCAATGACCTGTTTTTCTATATGCAATCAGCTGCTCCTGAAGCACTTGATTCATGAATAGAATCAGACATAACTCTAGGAAACAGACACTCCAGATGTCCTGGAGGATGATCAGCTCAGTGAAGGGGACCTAAAATAGAATCACCCTAAAAAAGCTTAAAAGAAACCTTGTAGAAGACATGACCAAATGGCATCTAAAAGATGACTCCTTGAGAAGGGAATGTCAAGTAGAAAAGGAAGAGACTGTCTCTGTTTGACTGTAAGGAGAAGAGCCATGTGGTCAGTGTGCAGGCTTTTCTGGAATACAGCTTTTGGTTTGTTCAAGGAAATCCCATCAAACAGTGAAAGTGCTTGAACTTGTGATTGGTAAGTCCTTCAACCCTGAAGGTGTTGAAGTACATGTTGATAAAAATTAGGTGGGGATTTTGTTGTGCTGATTAACTTCTAGCTGGTAGAGCCACATAATCTTTAAGATCTTAGCCATACTTGGGATACTATGATTTTTTTATTTCATTAAATTTATTTTTTTTATTTAAACATATAATGTAACCCCACCACCCTCTCCCAACCCCCCTCCTCCCCCACCCCCCTCAGTTTGTTTTATGACATTAAGAGTCTCTTTTGGTTTGTCTTCCTCCCAATCCCATCTTGTTTCATTTATTCTTTTCCTACCCCCTTAGCCCCCACCCCCATTGCATCTCCACTTTCTCATATTAGGGAGATCATATGATAGTTGTCTTTCTCCGATTGACTTATTTCGCTAAGCATAATACCCTCTAGTTCCATCCATGTCGTCGCAAATGGTAAGATTTCATTTCTTTTGATGGCTGCATAGTATTCCATTGTATATATATACCACCTCTTCTTTATCCATTCATCTGTTGATGGACATCTAGGTTCTTTCCATAACTTGGCTATTGTGGACATTGCTGCTGTAAACATTTGGGTACACGTGCCCCTTCGGATCACTACATTTGTATCTTTAGGGTAAATACCCAGTAGTGCAATTGCTGGGTCATAAGGTAGCTCTATTTTCAATTTTTTGAGGAACCTCCATGCTGTTTTCCAGAGTGGTTGCACCAGCTTGCATTCCCACCAACAGTGTAGGAGGGTTCCCCTTTCTCCACATCCTCGCCAGCATCTGTCATTTCCTGACTTGTTCATTTTAGCCATTCTGACTGGTGTGAGGTGGTATCGCATTGTGATTTTGATTTGTATTTCCCTGATGCCCAGTGATGTGGAGCACTTTTTCATGTGTCTGTTGGCCATCTGGATACTATGATTTTTATGCAGAACTTTATATAGATCAAGTAGGGAAAGTGAATACCTATTTACATTTATATGGCCTAAATTACTCTAACAAAAGTTTGCATTTTTTAAAAAGATTTTATTTTATTTATTTGACAGGGAGAGAGAGTGAGAAAGGGAACACAAGCAAGGGGAGTGGGAAAGGGAGAAGCCGGCTTCCCACTGACTGAGCAGGGAGCCCCATGCAGGGCTAGATCCCAGGACCCTGGAATCATGACCTGAGCCAAAGGCAGATGTTTAACGACTGAGTCACCCAGGCGCCCCACAAAAGTTTCCATTTTTATGTTTTTATGCCATCAAAAATGTTGATCTTTTGAATCAAATCTCTGACCTTTCACAAAAAATACTTAGAGCAACTATAACACCATTTTTTAAAAAAATTGTCATCCATAGTTTTAATCTGAAGTTATTGCATACATTTTTTTAAGAAATCTCTAAGTGCTAAGATATATATCATTGAAAATGACCCTACTCTTGAGTTGCTCATACATATAATTCATTTAGAATATAGAAAGAATCTACAAGGGCTGCTTTGAAACCCCATTGAGGTAAACCTGCTAGAGCCTAGAAGACCATGCAGGAACTCCCCAGAGTTGGGTCTTATGAGCATGAATAAGAACTAACTGAATGATGTGTGTTTCAGTTGGTTATATGTCTGACTCTTGATTTCAGATCAGGTCATGATCTCAGGGTCATGAGATGGAACCCCACATGGGGTTTTTGCTTAGCATAAAGCTTGCTTGAGATTTTCTCTCCCCCTCTTGTTATCCCTCCCCTGGCTTGTTCTCTCACTTTCTCTCAAAAATGAAAATTTTTAAAAAATTGAAAAGGGAACTAGCTAAATGAAAAAGACTGAAGGGGTAGGAAAAAATGTTCTTGGTAGGAAGAAGAGCATACAAATGAGAAGTTGTAGAATTTGTAGATATCTAAAAATAGGTTAGTGAAAATAACCTTATGTGCGAAGTGGGGCATGAAGGATGATGGGGCCAACGATAGATATAATCAGATAGAGGACAGCCTTTTACACTATGCTAAGTCTCTTGAATTTCATACCCTAGACACTGGCAAGCTATTGACATCAGTCAGATGGATTTGACTTTAGCTCAAGCATTGTCATTGTGTATGGATCATGCAATACAGATTTAAACGGACCAAGAATAAAGGCAAAGAGACTAATTAGGCTACTGGAATCACCCTCAGCAAGATCTTAAAAGCTCAAGCTAAACAGTGGTAACAGGCACAGAAAGAAAGTGAATTACAAATTATTTTTTAAGTAAAATAATGGATTACTAATATTGATTGAAAAGATTAGGCATTAGGAGGTGTAAGAGTCAGTTATGACTTCAAATTTCTTACTTGGGTGACCCTGTAAGAACCATCAACTGACATGGGAACACAAGATTAGGAACATATTTTGAGGAAGGGAGTTGATTTATTCCATTTTGGACTTACTTTAAAACGATTTGGAGTGCTTAAAGGAGCTACATGAGCCAGGCACCTGAATTTGAAGGTTTAGATCTCAGGAGAATGGTTCTATTTGAAGGTATAAATCAAGTTTTGTCTACATGTCAATAATAACTAAAGCCATGAGTTTGCCCATGAGGAAAAAAACAAAACAAAACAAAACCAGAAAAAAGTGGGTTTAGGGGAAAAGAGAAAGAAAGAAAGAAAGAAAGAAAGGAAGAAAGAAAGAAAGAAAGGAAGGAAGGAAGGAAGGAAGGAAGGAAGGAAGGAAGAAAGAAAGAAATGTTATGTTTAAAATGGTGAGCAAAGAAGAAACAAAGAGATAAGGAGGGGTTGTAAGAGAAGCAGAAGAATAAGAAAAAAAATTGATATCATAAGATCATGGGAACAGTTCCAAGGGAAATGAATCAATAACTGTAAATGAAATCCATAATATAGCAAGATAAGAGCTAAAAGTACCTTAAGGACCTTAAGTGGTCACCTTAAGGAGATTGGTGTCCATGGAGTGGTGGCCAGAAGATACACTGCTGTGTCAACTACTAGCAAGGAATTAAGGACCTCATATGTAAAGTATTGTTTTCCTAGGAAGAGCTCCTCTTTTTCTGTTCATGCTGGAGAAATTTAAGTGAGGTGAGGTGCGGAGAAATGGTCTAGGTAGGAGGGAATGCAAGGTCAAAGGAAGAGGAGTATTTGAGTTGCTTGGGCTTTGTTTTGGAGTGGGAAGTATTTCAGTCTGTCTATGTATTCTAAACAGTAAGCTCTAGCATAGAGGGAGAGTTGAAGGTAATGAAATATGGGACAAAGAGATAGAAGTTGACATTGGCCTTCGTAGGAGGGAGGAGACCACACTTTTCCCAGATCCTGTATTCTGCTCATTACAGGTAGATCTGTATACGTGTGATGGTGTGTATCCATAAAGTACCTCTTTTTTCCTCTAGTAATTACACATAACTGAATAGAGCTTAGTTTTATTACTTCCGTAAATTCTTAACTACAAGTCTTCAGATCCAGCTTTTATTTTTTTTTAAGATTTTATTTATGTATTTGACAGACAGAGATCACCAGTAGACAAAGAGGCAGGCAGAGAGAGAGGAGGAAGCAGGCTCCCCTCTGAGCAGAGAGCCCGATGCAGGGCTCGATCACAGGACCCCGGGATCATGACCTAAGCCGAAGGCAGAGGCTTTAACCCACTGAGCCACCCAGGTGCTCCCAGATCCAGCTTTTTAAAAAAATCTTATTTTTTTTCTTTAAAATGAAACATTTTAAAAGATAAGTTCTTCAGTCTAAAAAAAATTTTTTTTCAACTTTCATATCAAACCCTTGGGCTTTGCTCCTTCTAATTTCCAGGGAAGTGATGCTACAAAAGCAGGTTTCTGCCAGGATAAGTTACCCACAAATGTGAGCAATTCACAAGCAACAAATATATATGGTCACAAAAGAAGTTAATCGGAAAAAATATATTTCGGTTGACCAACTTAGCGTTTCCTAAAAACAACTATACTATAGAAATAGAATGCTGACCCTATAATTGTGAAGTTGAGAATATTTTCCAAAATGGGCACCAAAGTAGAAGTTTTATGAAATTAAAGATTAGAAGGCTCTGGAAGGAACATGTATAATGAATTGACTGGAACCCGCACTCTACAAAACCTCAACCAATGATACTTGCTTCTAGAGAAGGGATCTAGAATAACCTAAGGAGGAGTTCTCATTACACAGCATGCATACATCAAAATGAAATATTTTATCTCCTTGCCTTAATAATGTAATATTCTGTACATGATTTAGAAAGTTTTGGCTCATCCCTACTTTTGATAGTATGTATATAGCCTGAGATAGAGACCTTGATCCAGTATTATCTAGAAAAATTATCTGAACTTCATGGAACTGATTGAATCCATTGCCTTTGTGACGTGTGGACACAGTAGAATATATTTGTGTCTTCCAAAGTTGACACTTTAATCAATCAGATCAGACAGTCAGACAAGGACTCATTTATGATGTCTTTTTTTAAAAATTTATTTATTTCATTTCTTTTCAGTGTAACAGAATTCATTGTTTATGCACCACACCCAGGGCTCCATGCAATACGTGCCCTCCATAAAACTCACCACCTGGCTCCCCCAACCTCCCACCCCCCGCCCCCTCAAAACCCTCAGAATGTTTTTCAGAGTCCATAGTCTCTCATGGTTCAACTCCCCTTCCAATTTCCCTCAACTCCCTTTTTTGAATTATGCAAGTAATATATAAATTTGTTTTCACAACATCTTGGATTTATAATCATCCCCATCAGTTCACATGTGCAAATTCACTACAAACCAATGAATTTCACCCCCTCTTTGGTTTCTACTAAATCCTTTCAGATTATTTAAGTAGACTGAGGTAACAATTTTTTCTCCATAATGCTACAGTGCCCTGTGACTCTCTGATACAACATCTCCCACTTCCATGTTTATACAGAACACTCTTAAATAAATAAATAAATAAATAAATAAATAAATAAGGTTTTGGCTAGAGGAATCCAGCAGTTTGGTAAAATTTCTTTTTAAATAGTAGCAAATATTATAAGTCATTTGTATAATCAGAGACCTACACACAATGGCATATACTTTCTTATTTTCATACACCTCTGGAAAACCCAGATTATCTCAGAAAAAAACATGGGTGCCTGTAAGGGAAAACCCCAAGCAATAAGATCAAAAGAACCCAAATGAATTCTCACACCATAACGTATTCATCTCTCTATCCCACTTTCATTAACGACTTTCAGCGACTTTTAAAATATTGATCCTTTGTGTTAAAACAAAGACACTCCCTAGTCACATCTGAATAAAGATGCTTTGTAACCAGATTGATGAGGAAGAAGCTGCACAACATATAATTATAGTAGAAATTTTTAGTTTCCTTTTAAAGACATAAGTAACTGAGTTAAGTTTTCTGTTTGGACAACTTTCCCCTTTTGTTTAATTAAATATTTTCAAAATATCCTTTACGGGGACACTGTTATCTTTTCCTGATCACCCATGGCAATTGGAACATCCTTTTGTTGTAGCATTACCATGTTATTTAATAATGTTGACAAATGTATACTTTCCACTGGACCATGAACTCTTCAGTAACAGGAATTGTTTTATTCATAATGTCTATTCATCAAGTAGCTAATGGGTAATGCTTAACTACATCCTTAGAATTCCAATTCAGGGTGAGCCAGCATGGAACCCTGATCACTAAGAATAAAGGAGGCAATGGAATAACCAGAAACAGCCAGAGAGAAATTGAACCACAGCACAAGGGCCAACTATGTTCAAGAACAAATGAGAGAAACCATATCCATTTGTTCAGTTCCCACGGGTAAGTGTAGAACCAATAACAGGAGCCAAAACAAGAGGTCCAAATCAGGCAAATACAATGACAAAGCAATGATATGATACGGAGGGCAGATGAAAGGAGATGGTTAAAAAAATGTAATGTCTATAGCATTGGGAACTTGGAAACATGGATGGGGAACATGGAAATTGATTTGAGGGACATGTCATTATGTTGTGCAGAAAAAAGAAGAATCCTGCATGCATGTAGAGGCACATACACTCAAAGGAAAATGTAAACATGGGAGAAACTATGATCGCCCGCTTCTGTTAAGGTATGTGTGATGGGGCCTTCAATGACATCCTTCACCTGATCCAAGTCCGAATACCAGGACTGGATGATGTTGGGGATAATAGCAGCAATTATGATATAAATCTATTTGCTTGAGATACTATGGGAGATTATACATAAACCTAGTAATATTAACCATTGATTTGAATAGAAGTGCCTTGCAGATAATAAGAGATTACTATAAAGTTATTGATTTTATTTGAAAAAATAAGAAAGTTTCAGGATGCCTGGGTGGCTCATCGGTTAAGTGTCTGCCTTCAGCCCAGGTCATGATTCCAGGGTCCTGGGATTGAGCCCCATGTCGGGCTCAGTGGGGAGTCTGCCTCTCCCTCTCCCCCTGCTTTCCTCTCCCTCACTTGTGCTCTCTTTTGCTCTCTCTCAAATAAATAAAGACAATTTTTAAAGAAAAAAAGGAAAGTTTCAACAAATACATAAATAAGGGAAATGTCAACACATACATAAATTACATGAGTAAGTAAAATATCTCCGAAGTGACTATAGAGATAGAGCATGTATGGGTTGGGTATGGAGAGGTGGCCATGTCAGTGGCACATGGCCAGCCACAGACCTGCGTCTTTCCCCCGTCACTTCATCAGGAAGGCTAAAGAACATTCTGTGATCTCTTCTGGACTGATTTGTTTGAGGACTTATGGAGAGAGCGGTGGGAATTCCACAGCTGCTTGAGCAACAGGTGGGAGAGTTTGCAGAACCGTGGTGCATTCCACATCTGAGACACGGAGCAGGGGTGGGAGTGGGAAGAACAGACAAAAGACCTCACCTGAAAGGAATGGGGATGATGGACAGGGGAGTAGGCAGTTCCATGTAAAGTTTGCCTTCATAAGATGCTTGTATTACACCAAGACAATAGATAACGTATTCCAGCCAGCTGACTGCAGATGTTTACGATTAGCACGATACTCTGCTCTCATTGTTCTGAATTCTGCTCTATTCCAAATAAACCTGGATTGTTTTCATCCCTATTAGCATTACACAACTAATTCCTATTGAAGCACATATTCAGCTCCTTCGATAGATGTTACTTCCAGAGAGTGTATCTTCCAAGTGTTTGCATATTGCAAGGATCTGATGTTCCCTAAATAGGTAATGGTATTACTATATTCCGAAATGGTGCCTTTGGGAAAATCCTGAAGTCGTTTCCTGTTTCCTGCCAATATGGTTTAACCTACACATGGAGACGAGGGCTGCAGCAGGTTTCAATGTTTCCAAGCAAAGCTCATTTGAGCTGCATAGAGCTATGGCTACCTGAAGCAGAGAAAGCATCAAGGATGCTCAGTTTTTCATGGAAAAGTCTCAAAAAAAGCAGGTTTTGTCACTCATCTGTATCATTATGGAGTGTCTTCCAAACAGATGTAGTTTATAAAGTCTGGGGAAACTGAATGCCCATTTGTGGAGAGGACTCCTACGAGGTTTCCAACCTCTTTTTGTTTGCTGGGCTTTGTTTTCCCATCTTCTTGAAGTACCTTAATGAGTAGGGATTTATTCACAATTAATGGATAGCCAATCACTACAGTGGGGAATATCTACTTATAAAATTATGACAAATAGCCACTCACCGTGTGATCAGAGTATACAAATTACACCATAAGCAGAAAGTAGTTATGCTTGATTGGAGCAATTAAATGTTTTCTTTCAAAAAAAAAAAAAACAGAAAAACTCCAGTGAGAATATTTTAGAAAATGGCTTTTTAATCATCTATAGAATTGCTAAAATTACTGTCTCATAATAGTTTTAAAGTACATCATCTTTAGAATTAACTGTAATTCCTTTGCATAGCCATGGGATTCTTCCCCCAGAAACCTGTTTACTTGAAACTTATTTTTAATCACAGACTTAACATTAACTCAATATCCTGAATGAAGTGACAGTGATTTTTCTGGGACTAGAAAATGAGACATTTGGTTTCCATGAACTAGCAAGTACTACTCAGTCTGCACAGCCAGAGTAAGGAAGAGAGAATCCTAAACAAACATGTTCTGTCCCCCTGGCAACTAGACTGCACCCACCAGTTTGCAACTTGGCCGTGGGTGGGGGACAAGTCCTGGGAAACTCCAACAGAGAATCTAGGTTATTCTTTACGGCCACTGTAGAAAAAAAAAAAAAAAGCCAAGAAGCCACCTGATCTCATCTGGGAATGAGTTGTATCACCTGAAACCCTCTGAGTAAAGAGGGCTGGTGAAGAGATGTTTGAATTTGCTTCTGTTTTTTTCTTTGTTTAGCAGGAAGAGGAGAGAAGAAATGCAAGGGAGAGCTAAGGTTCTGAGCATATCAGAGCAATGAGACATCTGTTGACCCACCAGGACCCAGAAACAAGTTCTGACCTTTATTGAGATTGGGCCAACCTCCTTTTTCCTCTCAGCTTTGCACTTTGAGAAAGCCTAGAGAATCTTCCTGAATAGGTTAGATGGTCCTGGGGGAATGTCAGGGAACACCAAGAAGCAGAGCATATTTAAGCCACAGAGAGCGCGATCAATAAATACCTAGTAACAAAGAGGGAAAGCAACCACAAGGTGTGCGTTTGACCCTGACTGTAGGTGAGGTGGTCCTCAAGGACTTCCAGACATAATTATGGGGACTTCACAAGGGTGCTGGGTGTCCCCATCAGGAAATGGGTACATACCATTAGCAATAGTTAGCTAAACAATGTTAGTACTCTTATTCACATCCACATGCTGACAAATCTGAGAATATCTGCTTTGTCTGTTGTGTAAATGAAAATTTGAGAAACTTCTTGTGATATATATATATATATATATCAAAATATATATAAATATATATATATCTATATATATATTTCTTTTTTTTTTTCCTAGTGAAGCCTGTAAGTCTCCTGGAATAAGCTGAATGCAGAAATTACTTTCTGAATACATGTGCCAGAGGCTTTTATATTAGAATTTTGGCCACCAAGACCACGTGCCTTCTGAAGTACACATTTAGACACCCACTTAATAAGAACTACATCTTTGGAGGATTTACTAAGGAATGGGCACTGAGTTTTACATGTACTTAATACATTTAACCTTTACAACAACAAAGGCTTTCAAAATAAGAAAATGAAGGCTCGGAGAGATAAAGTGAGTTGATCATGATAAAAAATCAAATATTAGGTAACATATATACCGAAACCAGTTCCATTTGACTTCAGAGACCAAATTTGTACTAAGAAAGCGTTCCTTTTGGCTTCAAAAATAGTCTTTTTTTTAAAACTAAGGGTAAAACATCACCCTAGATATATAATTTAAGAGAAAAAAGCATCTGACTTAATTTTATGTTAACAGTGCACTCAATAAAATTAATTTTCCCATTGTCTGACCATCACAATTGTTCAAACAGTTAATATGGATTTTTTCTAGACCTCTTCCAGAGCTTGCATATAAACCTATACCATGTTGATTCAACTTTATAGTCTCCTTTTTTTCATGTGATAATAAATTACATGAATTTTCAGAAGCTAACTTATTTTTCAGGGTCCCACCTTAGTGATTGCATGATCCACTTAATTCGTTAAAACTAGTCTCAAGAAAGAAATGTATCTTTGGTTTGTCTAAAAACATGTCTTACATGGATTATTTTGAAATTTACACATTTTTCCTTTGACTCCTATTTCTTGACTCTTGCCTCTATATTCATATAAAGATAAGTTTTCTCAAATGCCCTCTGAGGCACGGCTGCCCTCCCTCCTGCTGACTATGTGGGTTATAACTTCTACTAGGAAAAATCTATAGTGGGCCTATCATGAAGGATCCCTTTTTCTGACTTTTCGCCTATTCCTTACGTTTTCTAGGCAATATGGCAGGAACAGATGGATTTGTTGTGGAGTTACCAACCTCATTCAGGATGCATGAGGGGAAGATGTTTTTCTCTTTAAGTAATAATAATAATTATTATTATTATTATAATAAAAACAAAAATAAAAATCTAAATATAATCACTTTAGGCAAGCTGATTTACCTTACAGAATGAAAACAATGTCTCAAGGCTTTAAATTTACACAGTGCCATCTTCGAAGTCTGTGAGGTAAGGAATCTGGCCAACTACTATGGATTACAGGAATTGTTCCTCTTGGTCCCTTTGTTCATTCCTTCACTTCACCATCCTTATATCCTCCACATTTCCAAACTGAGCCCTGATCCTCACATTATGTATAAATAGTAAGGTATGCATTTAGCCAGCATGACATGAAATGAAACTAGAGAAACCTGCAGAACAGATCACTTCTCCCATTCTGAATAAGATCCTTAATCACACTAAGTAAATGTAACCCCCTTATCCACTGAAAACCCCAGGATCTAAAACAGGGTAGATCTTACTGTTAAGAAGCCAGAACTTTGAGAGAGATTATAAAACAGCGAAAGGCCAAATATTCTGTAAATTCTCAGCTCTAGTTCTCTTCTCATTAGCATATTTAATTGTTTCCAATAAGACCTCTTTGCAGCAGAAATAGAAAGTCAACCTCAGCCAGTGCACTGACGTGTGATATCATTTGAAATCCACACAGGATCTTTGTCTACCTGCTGTGCTTAATTTCAGTATACATTTCTATGATTAATTTTGCTTTTCTTCAGTACATCAGAATGTTCTAGTCATTCATGTTCATGCATCTTAAGCTATGGATTAAAGTGGACTAAAGATTCCTAAGAACTGAGATATTTTTGAATGTGAACTCTAAGGGCACCCTATCATGAAAGTCTATCACCTGAGATGTATAATTACATGCATGATGTCAGGGTCCCTCAAGAAGATTCAAGGAGTCTGTGAATCTAGATGGGAAAAATGACTTCTTCATTTTCACTGATATGTGACAAAAAATGTTGGCATTTCCTTTCACCTTTCCATATTGTCAAAAATTGTAGTAGCATTAGCAGTACTTATGATTTTGTCAGGAGTAGAAATCACCTGTTTACTCCTATCACATTGGTACTGATATCATGGAATGGAACATATTGTCATCACCCCTTTGACACTGTGATGATTACTGGATCTACCACTTGATCTTGCTATTTAATAAGTTGATGAAACACATTCATTACTCTACCAAAATCCTTTAAATTTTGATAACTTTATTTTCATAGAATCCATGTCACTTGTAATTTGAAGTATTTCACTTTGTGTGTTTCAAAATGTCATTCTGAGAGTGGATTCACAGGCTGCATCGGATTCCAAAGATACACATGACTCAAGAAGAGTTAAGAAACTCAGGTTATATAAAAATTTATATCACTGAGACATTTTAGTTTCTAAGTGGAAAAACAAAACAAAATAAACAAAAAGAAAAAAGAAACAACAAAAAACATGTTCGCTCCCTATTCTGCATAGCTCCTGCCACATCAGGGCTTAATTAAAGTTAACTACTATACCTATATTTTCCATAAGATCTCTCTTAATGTTTCTATAAAATGTATCAATGCATGATTTTATGAGAATTGGTTGAGCACTTGGTATGCACATGCTCCAAAGCCAGACACTAAGGAAATACAATAGTAGTGATCCCTGCTCTCAAAGACTTTGCAATCAAGCTGAGTGCCCTGGCCATGACTTATAATGACTAAAGCATAATTATGATCCAAATACAGGACTAATGCTAACAAAATGTGCAAAAGCAGAGTTCAGAAAAATAAGAGGGCATGTATATGGACCCCAAACGCTGGGCAAGCTTACATGAAAGAGTGAGGCTTGAGCAGGACGCTGAGGTATGGTTAAAATTCCAAGAGGCAAAGGACACAGCCCTCACCGGAAGGTCAAGAGAAGGAGCAGTGGCTGGACAGGAACAGTCACCTTCTGTGTTCTCACTCTGCTTTATTTTTTGTCACAGCACTTACAACAACCTGGCAGGTATGTATTTACCTAATGAACAAATGTCTCCAACTAAAATGTAAGACCAGCAACTTTGTTTAGCCCACTGATGTATCCATAGCAGAAATGAATAGTGCGTGGTCCGTAGTCGATGTCTGGTTAGTGTTTATTGAAGAAAAAAAGAGCAGGAGGTGGTAGGTAGGAAGAGATCCATAGACAGAAGGCTGAAGAGGCAGAGGGGAGAGGTAAACACGTGGACAGAAAGCTGAATAGAATAACCTGATGAGCGCAAAGTCTGGAGAAAAGGTGAAAATACATAGGGGTGGCTAGTACCAACAACACCCATAAGAGAATTAATCTGTACAGTTAGGAACTGGGAACCATCTGAGTAGGCAAGCTATAAGGCTTTCTACATAATGAGCTAATTTGCATCAAAGTGCCTAATTTTAGGCCTGAAAACATAGCACGGGTTCAAAAACTGTTAACTCTTCTTTCCTGCTATTGAGATGATTAAGTTTTAAAGCTTGATAAGTCAGGCCTCATTTTAATTGCAAAGGGTGTTTCACTATAGGTATTTATAAGTTTTAGAAAAATTGAAATAAAAATCATTTTCCCTAGAAAATCTTTACCACATAGAATCACCATAACTGGTTTATGCTATTATGCTGCTCCTGGCTTATAGAGTAGCTTAGATTGCTATCAGGGGCTCATTCCATACTTGATTGGATACTTAGTAAGATATGAAGACCCAGGCACAATATTTAGCTCTTTTTATACTAAATTTGTTATGAGACATTCAACTGAATAAAATGTTGGACGTCCAGTAATCTTGGATATTAGCTAATCTAATCCTTTGATTTCTTAGCTTAAAACAAGCAAACAAGCAAACAAATGAAAAAGCCAGAGAAATATGATACTTGTATAACTAGAACAGAACTAATTCATCAATCTACTCTTTTTGCCATGTTCTCTGGTCATATCTTGAGTAAGCTTTCACCAGTCTTTTCTCGGTATTTTAGCTACCTGAGTGCTGAAGGAAGGAAAGGAGAAAGGAAGGAAGGAAAGACCAATGAATGAATGGATTATCTTTTCCCATTTTGGGGTCAGATCATAGTTCTTCTCTATCGCAGACTTTACCATCTCTCCTATAGGTGTGATCGTGGGAGCTGACAACAGCTCCAAAGTTTTCTTCTCATGTTACTTTATACAAAAGAGAATTATATTTCATTTCTGAGGTGTAAGTGGTTACAGGTTCAAATGTATAAATTTTTGTAATGAATCCCTTTTTATAATTAAGATGTGAGATGTAGGGATGAGAATGGATAGCAGTTAGTTATAAGAGGTCATGTAATTTGGAATTTAAATAACTTAAATATATATATTAGCTCCATTTTTTTTCCTTCTTTCAACTGCAATTCTGTCCTTATAGAAAAGGGATAATGCTAATATATTACTACCCATGCCATAGGATTACTCAAAGCTCAAACGAGCTAATGCTTGAGGAAAGAGTTCTTAAAATGCAACATGCTATACATAAGAAGAGTAGTTGTTATTGCTATTCATAATTTCCCATGGCACAAAATAATGACCCTAGGCTACATTTAAGGATTAACCTTGTATCTGACAGAATTACATAAATAATTGTCATTCACTAGATGCAAGGACACTGACCTAATATTAATTATTTGAAATGTTCTCTAATATGGACTTAACAGTATCACCCAAGTTACCCTTCTGTTCCTTTGATTAAGCACCAAATGGAAATTATTAATATGGCAAGAGAAAAAAGCTTGGAATTATTCTGAAATTCAAAAACTTGGACCAAAAGCAAAATTTCAAATATGAGAATAATGAGTTGCAAACCAAGGATTTCCTTCAAAGAAAGGGTAGATGGATTTCACATATGACTTGATCATCTCTTGCCCTGACAATGCAGGAGTTTGGATATAAACAAAATTAAAAAAAAAAATATATATATATATATATACACACACACACACAAACGCACACGCAGGGCAAGGTGTGCAATTAATGACTGACCATAAGTGCCAGCACCTTACAGACTACTTTATCAGAAGAAGCCAAAGCAACTCAGTGTAACTTCCACCTTTCATCCTGCTAATCAGCTGGTAGAAGTTGATTCTTACATAGGTTATAAATTGTTACAACCCCCAGACGAGTAGAAGGGTTCCCTCAAATGGAGTGCCTTGCTAGAGTAAACCAATTAATTCTCCAGCAAGGAGAGTGTATATTTATTATACTTTCCGGTTTTTTAAGGAGTAGTTAAAGCATGAAGCAACCACTGAAAGATTTAAAAGGGCATCAACAAATGGGCAAATCCAATAGATTTGCTGTTCACAGCCTCTTCTCCATGCAGTGCAGACAGGGGCTAGAAAAACTACAACCCTTCGCTGACACATGCATGCTGGTGTGTGTGTCTGTGTGTGAGTGTGAACGCATGTGCACGTGTATGCACATGTGTAGGAAGGGCTTTGGAACAATTTACAACTGCTGGTCTTCTGATGAATGAAGGCATTAGAATAGCAGATGTAGAGCACAAAGCTAGAAAGTGAGCAGCTAAAGCGTTGCCTTGGAGCCCCAGGAAATGGGGCCAGCATGGTGAAAACCATCAAGTTGCCTGGGCTGTGAATGTTTTAATGTACAATAAAACACTTTGATAGCTGCCTTAAAAAAAAACACACACACACACAACCTGGTAATGTTTGCAAGTGTTTCCTAAAAGCCTCACAGATATACCTCCAGCAGCTAACAAAGGGGAAAGGGTTAGTCATCATCAATGATGCGGGAAAAGGTGCTAAATGACTCTGGCAAATGGCACAATAAGTGGGAGACGTGGGGTAGAGCGTGGGGCCAGAACACAGAACATGATCGTAGCTGGAGAACACCTCCCTTCCCTTGGGAGAACGAGGAATCCAGAAGCAGCTGTTTCTCTCCCTCAACCTTCTTACCTGACGCAGAAGACTTTTGTCCTCCAAGTCTTGGGTTCACTTGCAACTTTGGCTTTCCTGAGTCATTTGTTGTACCATGCAGAAAAACGGACCATTTTTTCTACATTTCATTGTACCAGGCCTGTCCATAAAATATTTGTCTTACATTTAAAGAAGACTTAACCAAGACCCTCAGTAGAGAGAAATCATCGTTTCTCCCTGGTAGTATAGGTCCCTGGGTGCCATGAAGAAAATACAGATGCAGCACTCACAATATCATACACATCATTCCTTATAGAAGAGAGCAGCCACTTCTGCTCATAAGACCTGTTAGTTTCCCCTGTTCCTCATCTACAACCGTGCCCTCATTGAAGGGCAGCTTGTTTGGAAATTGGCTTCTTTGTTAACTTAGAGAACCAGCTAAGAGAATGGAAATGGAAATCTATCATTACTTCTAGGGGGGCATGTTCCTGGAACTTCAAATGTTATGAGTGGGTAGACCTTTTCTATCTGGAGAATAACACATTTAAATGCTTACATAGCCATTTGACTGCCAAACCAGTGAAGGGACCAGTTATGACACTGGTGAATATCTCTTAAGGTTTTGATGCATTTTTTTTTTTTAGATTTTATTTATTTGACAGACAGAGATCACAAGTAGGCAGAGAAGCAGGCCAAGAGAGAGAGGGGTGGGGGAAGCAGGCTCCCTGCTGAGCAGAGAGCCCAATGCGGGGCTCGATCCCAGGACCCTGAGATCAGGACCTGAGTCGAAGGCAGAGACTTTAACCCACTGAGCCACCCAGGTGCCCCAAGGTTTTGATACATTTTAATGAGGTTGACTCAATCAGTAGATAATCTAATCACATTTCCTTCCAACATGTAGATTTGAACAGAAGGGTATGCAAACAAATTCCTATTTTTTCTGAACTAAATATTTTAAAAGAAGCAAAAGCCTTTCCTCAATATTTTTGAAATGCATATGTTGTTAAAATTCAAGACTATAACTTTAATGCTTCATCCTCTAGGTTTGTTTCTGAGCTATTAATTTGCTATCATGTTTTGGGGGAACTTGTCAAGTTCAATTTTTTTTTCCTTTTTCCCATATCTGCAAAATATGCACACATTTGAATTATGACTTTCCTACAGGAACTAACAGCTGTATGTGCAAATCATGCATATAAATCAATTACCAAGGCCTATGTACTATAAATGCACCCATTAATTAAGCAATGTCAGATGCTATGAACCATGAAGTTCATTACATCTTTAGCATTCAAAACCAAGGATTATTTGAAGAAGAAATACTAAGTTTACCTAATAGTTAATGAAATTAAGCCGGGTTGTTGCCAACATTCTTATTTTATGCCTAATTCAGTGTTTAAATGTTTATGAATAAAACACTAACTGCTGAAAGCAGATATGTTGAAATGTAATTACTGGTAAGTTATAACGCACTTGAGGACTCATTATACCAGACTTGGGAGTTTTAAGATCACCAGTGTAACGCACTCTCCAAAAACACAGAGTTTTTATGGGCTAAAAGCTGGAAAGACATAAATGCTGTTGAATTTGTCCTGGCTGAGTGGAAATTTTGATGATCGTGGTGGTATGATTTATGACTATGACATTTTCCAGTCATTACGTGGTTGCATTTCAGCATTGTGACATGATTTGCATATGTGAATATCCCAGCAAATTAGCTTCTGATGACTGCTGCATCTGCCTGGATAAAGAAGCCCTTATCTTAAAGTCAATGCAGCTGCTACTACAAAAAAAAAAACCTGCTTGGAACAGAAATGTTCAGTCCTGTTTCCCTTTGAAATCTATAGTCAGTGACTTGACACACATGGGTTCAATTTCAGGGATAAATACATTCTTGAAATGACTAGGTTTACACATCTGTAGACATTTTAACATCCCTTAAGTTGTCTGCTCACAAAGACTTCCTGGATGGTCCAGAGAAGCCTGACACCTTTTCCCACACCCTTCTGTCTGGGCTTGGAAATCCCATGGCTCTGTTTCTGTCTGCCCCCAATAAATTCCCTGCTCCTGCTCTCTTACATACACACTATATTTTCTTATGACCTAAAGTATACTAACTTGTGGTCATATAGGCATGTGTGGGTGTTTTCTATATGCCTACACATATAGTACCCATATTTCTGTGTTAGCTAGCTCTAAGAGCCCTGTTTACCTCTGTGAGTTAAATAAAATGCTGCTTCTCAATCCCAGAATCTTGGAAAATGAAAGACATTTTATTTTATAAATGTGTTTGAATTCCCTAAGTCTTGCATTTCACACACACAATCAAATATTTTTACAGAAAAACGGTTTTCATCATCCAGAAGAAGCTAATAACATAATCAATCTTTGGAAATGAAGTATATCCAAAAGTGATTTTGCAAGTTTTTTCCCCCCTGCCATATTGGTTAAATTTGGCTTCCTTTAGTCTCTGAATTTGTTACTGTTTCATTCCCAGCTTGGTGTCATCTATTTATCTCGTTTATATTTTCCAGACAGAAACCCCATTTCCTTCCTCATTTTTTTTTCTCCAATTGTAGATTATAAGTAATTTTATTTTCCTGTTTTTAACACTGTTTACACATGTTTGCTTACTCTGTGCTTAAGTGATGTTGACATATTTCTTAGAAACCTGCATCGTACTCTTGGTTCATGGCTACCTTGATATTTTCTATAAATATCCTTCAAGATGTAAACTCATCAAAAAACTCTTTTTACGTGTGGACTGATTTTAATACTCTTCCTTATTCTGTGTCATGAGATGTATTTCAAATTGTAGAAAGGCTGTATTCTTTAGAGATTTCCATCTTTCTTTTCTTTTTTTTAAACCTTGTATAATTGACATTCTATGTTTTAGATGTACCACATAATGATTTGACATCTGTATACACTGTGAAGTGATCACCACAATAAGTCAAGTTACTATCTGTTACCATAAAAACTTAAAAATATATATTTTCTTGTGATGGGGACTTACTTTCTTGGCATCTTTCAAACTTGCAATATAATAGTCAGTTATACATTACCTCTCTATGACTTATTTGTTTTAGAGCTGGACGTTTGTACCTTTTGACCACTTGGCCCATTTGGCCCATACCACACTCTCCACTCCTAGCAACCGTCACTTTGTTCTGTTTCTATGAGCTTGTTTTTTATTTTTATTTGTTTTTATTTTCTTTCCTTGACATTTTGCATATAAGTGACATGATACAGTAGTTGTTTCTTCTGTCTGACTCACTTCACTGAACATAATGCCTTTAAGGTCCATTCATGTTGCTTCAAATGGCAAAATTTTATTATTTTTTATTTTTATTTTTTTATAAATATATTTTATTTATGAGTATTTTTATTGTTTTGTGGCTGAATAATATTCCATTGCAAGTATATGTATGTATATACATGTATATATATGTGATATATTGTATATATCTACATATTACATATATACCACATTTTCTTTATCCATTCGTCCATCTATAGACACAGGTTGTTTCCATATCTTGGCTATTATAAATAGTGCTGCAGTGAACATGAAGGTGCATATGTCTTTTCACATGAGTGCTTTTGTTTTCTTAGGATAAATACCAACAAGTAGAATCATATTCTACTTATGTTGGATCATATAATAGCCCTATTGTTAACTTTGTGGGGAACCCCCATACTGCTTCTACAGTGGCTGCACCAATTCATACTCACACTAATAGTGCACAAGGGTTCCCTTTGCTCCACATCCTCACTGACTTTTATTTCTGATCCGTTTGTTAGTAGCCATTCTAACAGGTATGAGGTGACATGGCATTATGGCTTTAATTTACATTTCCCTATGATTAGTGACATTGAGCATCTTTTTATATACCTGCTGCGCATCTATATGTCTATATGTCTTCTTTGGGAAAAGGTCTATTCAGATCCACGGCCCATTTTTTAATCAAATTGTTTGGGTTTTTCTTTTTTGTTATTGTCGTTATTGAATTGTATGAATCCTTTTATATTTTGGATATTAACCCTTTATCAGATAAATGATTTGCAGATTTTCTCTCATTCAGTAGGTTGCTTTTTCAGTTTGTTGATGGCTTCCTTTATTGTGCAGAAGCTTTTTTTTAAAAAAAATTTTATTTACTTATTTGATAGACAGAGATCACAAGTAGTCAGAGAGGCAGGCAGAGAGAGAGGAGGAAGCAGGCTCCCTGCTGAGCAGAGAGCCCAATGCAGGGCTTGATCCCAGGACTCTGAGACCATGACCTGAGCCAAAAGCAGAGGCTTTACCCACTGAGCCACCCAGGTGCCCCGCAGAAGGTTTTGAACTTGTTATAACCCCACTTGTTCATTTTTGCTTTTGTTCCCATTGGTTTTGGTTTGTTTCATTTTGAGGATTTTTATTTATTTATTTGACAGAGAGAGAGCCAGAGAACACAAGTGGGGGGGCGGGGAATGGCAGAGGGAGAGGGAGAAGCAGGTTTCCCAATGATCAAGGAGGCTATGTGAGGCTCAGTCCCAGGACCCCGGGGTCATGACCTGAGCTGAAGACAAAAGCTTAACTGACTAAGCCACACAGGCACTTCTGCCATTGGTTTTGGTATCAAATCCAAAAAATAATCACCAAGACCAATGTTAAGGAGCTGATTACGTATGTTTTGTTCTAGGAGTTTTATTATTTCAGATCTTATATTCAAGTCTTTAATCCATTTTGTGTATGGTGTAAGATCGTGGTCCATTTTCATTCTTTTGCATGGACTGTCTGGTTTTCCCAACATCATTTATTGAAGAGACTGTCCTTTCCCCATTGTACATGTGTGGCTCCTTTGTTGTAAATTTATTGACCATATACATATGGATTTATTTCTGGGCTATGTATTTTGTTCCATTAACCCATGGATTTGTTTTATGCCAATACCATACTGTTTTGATTACTATAGCTTTGTAATACAGTTTGGAATCAATAAGCATAATGTCTCTAGTCTTGTTCTTCCTTCTCACAATTGCCTTTGCTATTTGAGGCCTTTTATGGTCCCATCAAAATTTTAGGATTGTTTGATCTATTTCTGTGAAAAATCCCACTGGAATTTTGATAGGGATTCCATTAAATCTATAGATTGCTTTGAGTAGTGTGGACATTTTACCGATTTTAGTTCTTCCCACTCATGAGAACAAAATATCTTTCCATTTATTTGTCTGTTTTGCAATTTCTTTCACCAGAGCCTTATAAGATTTCTATTATTTTTTAAATGTCATCCCTTTGAGAGTTTCTATAAACAGGATTACACTTATTGGTAACCCCAGATTTTGAAATGTATTTTCAAAATAATTGAGAACATGTTTGATCCCAACCACCATCAAATCCCTTTATTAGTTTTTCCTCCCCAGGGGAATAATCACTTCCTCCTTGATTCCCAGTCACTTTGTATCACTCACAGTTGTGCCTCATGAAAAAATTTAAACAAGTCACAGTTTTCATGTTTTTTATATTAATAAAAACATCAGAGTATAATGAAGGCAATCAGGAATTTAAAGATACTAGTAGATTTAGAAATCTTGAATTAGGCCTGAAGTGTAAGCACATCGTTTGGCCAGTTCTATAATACAAAGTGGATCCCAGATCCTCCCTCAGCTTGCATGATTAATCATGATGCAATCATTCACCAATTCTATTGTTTTCTCCCATTTAGTGTCATTTCCACGATCATAGGCTCCACCTACCTGAATGCTGAGCTTTTGACAAGTCTATAATGTAATCTTAGTAAGCAGACATGCAAAACAGAGGAATGCAATAAGAACATAGGGGAAGACCTTTGTAGAGGTGCTTCAAAAAGTTGACCACTGCTATAAAAGACTGTTGCTTAATACTGTTAGAATCACTTAATCCTTAATACCATCAGAATCACAAAGACTTAATACTTAATACTGTCAGAATAACAAAGACACTTGAAATGTGTCTCAGACCTGCCTATCTCAGAGATAAAAAAAGGAAGCATTTATTTTGCATGTCCCATCTGCTATTGTCCAAGGGTAGCTCCTAGAGAGTAACTCTCTACATCCTTAGGTCTTACTTGCATGAGTGCCTGGCTAGGTTTTGTGAAGATCCTTCACCATGGGACAAAAAAGACCTGTATAAGAAAGGAATGAGATAATGTGGTACTGGTGGATAGTAAGGCTCTATCCTATTGCTCCTGAATAAAGTTGGTTGAAACCCAGGTGGAACTTGTCACCCTATGCAGCGGCAAAAGTAAGAGCTAAGGCTGAGAGAATACTGAAATGGTACATGAAAGTTATCAGGTGTAGTCCAACCCTTGTTCACTGAGATCGAATCATTACCCTCTAGAAGTCTAATTCATCACTGACTCCCATTTAAGCAGAGGTTTTCTATAATCCTTGCAAGTCTTAATGCAAAGAGAGCAGAAATAATACTAATCCCAGCCACTGCAGATCTTCCTGATATCATAACACTCACTATCTCCCTCTTCCATTTTTTTCCTTCCAATTTCCTTTCACCATCAGAAGCATTTTAGCTGTTCTACATTTTTTTATTACTGGGGTGACCCAGACAGTCAGCAGTTAGGGTTTAACCCTGATGAATACATCCTGTTCCTAAAAGCCAGATTCTTTTAAAAAAATCCTAAGGTCATAGACAGGGAAAGCATAAATTCCACAAAGGAATCATTACTGAAAGTGGTAATGAGAGGGTCTTCTACTCCTTGGTTCCCACTGGCTTATCTTCCTTTCTTTTTCAAGGATTCCAAAATAGTTAAGAAAAAATAGTTAAATAGTTAAGAAAAACTCATCAATGGTATAATCTTTTAAATTATAATCACCTTCATATGTGTTAATGACTTCATAACCCAGTGTTTTACCTTCTACCTGTACTTCATTCCGGTTGACATATATGAAAGTCTTGGTATTTGAAATGGTCTGTATGGCAGGAGCTACCAGCACTTGCTTACCATCAGTAAAGAATTAACTTTTCATATCTGACTGGTAACTCACAAAGGTCTACAATCCTATCCTATAGAGACCGATTCTTTTATCCTGAGTTTCCCCAAAAGATGAGTCTGAACATAAAGGTGCAGGGAGGTTGGGGGAGTAGCAGGATTCCAGGGAGAAAGAGAAGAGGGCACAAGGGATAAAACAGAAAATTAATGAAAACTAACACAGGAATCATGATTAAGTTGGCCTACATTCGTGGCAATTATTCTTCATCCCACTAGAACTTTCTGGGGGGCTTACAAAGTATGTGGCAGAACTGTCTACTGGATTCAAACACACTCATTTAACCACCGACTCCCATTCCTTCCTAGGTCAAGAGTGGCTTCAAGAACATTAATTAGCCTCCCCATACTCTGGGTTTATCATTACTGGAAAAAGTTCCCTGCGAGCATCCTCCGCAATGGCATTTGAGATGTCTCAGGTCAGGAAGCAAAATTATGTATCATGGCCCTAAGACAAGGCACTTGTTAGTATCTTGTACAAAGCCAGGTGCCACAGCATTGGCAGAGTAAGGGTGGTGTCGAAAGGATGAAAGGATGCTGAATTGGTACATAAAAGATATCTAATTCCTTGCTACTTTCCATCATGCTTCTACCTATTCACACCAGTGTCTATCTCTTGTAATCCGTTGTTGCCAATGTCTCTCTTTAAACAAACTTGCTTATTTTTTATAGATATGTTCTTCCACTACTCATTCTATTTATTGGTTCAACTCTTCAAGATTTGTTGATGTCTTTGGAATGGTACATAACACATTGTGTCCAAATTTAAATTTTTCTTCAAAAGCGATAATATTAAAATTTAAAAAGTGAAATATTAATAATATTGAAATGTTACAATATTTAAATACATTTCCATACATTAACTCAGATTGGTATTATGTATTCTTTTTATAGAAGAAAATCTCAAATTCAGAAAAATTAAGTAACATGTCTAAGATCATAAGTAGATCCTGAATTCCAAATTCAAGACATACTAGCCCAGTTTGTGATTTGAGGGAATGTGGAACGTGATCATAATCCTTCCAGCCTCAGTGAGTTTAAATAAAGACCAACTTTTCCAAAGTATTTTCTTTCCTATAAGTAAAAATATCAACGAAAGGCAAGACTTACCATTTCAGAAATCATTTCAGTGTTTTATATAGACATTCAACACATGTAAGTCTTCCACCAATAATGGAGATTAGAAGAGTGACCATTATGGTTTACAAGGGACAATAGATTCTTCCATGTTGAGGACACATGTCACAAGACGGAAAAGAAAATTATGTGAAAAAGCTAATTTAAATGCAAAACTTTATAGCTGCAACTAAGACCTAGAGAATTCAGAAACTTAAAATCATTTAGAATATTCACATTAAACCTCATCTCTCCAACTATTTGAGCTTATTAAAGTCTAAAATAATAACTCATTTTCTTAAGTGGAAATAATCTCTAAGGTCATCAAACTAAATTGCTTTACTATTACCAAATATAGTGTTTTTTAACAATAAAATTTTAGACTTGTATTACCAATTGGTTATGGTTATAGAATTAACTTTTCCAGATATTTTACAAAATATTGATGAAAGTGTCCTTGAATGCCTGCAGTTCTATATTATATTTGAATTCTTCCTTGTTCAATTAAAAAACATTAATTAAAAATATATTTTTTAAAACAATGTCAACATTTCATACTTCTTTAAATATAACTTAAGATGCTGAGTTTAATGTCTCATTAGTAACTAGAATTCCTGGTCTTATGCCCAGTATCTGATATTTTGCCCTATTTGTTTAGGGTATTATCCTATATTTTCTTTAGTAAATTAAAGTGTTTATGCACATTTTAACTTTTTAAAATTTTTAAGGTTTTATTTATTTATTTGACAGAGAGAAAAACACAGTGAGAGAGGGAACACAAGCAGGGGGAGCGGGAGAGGAAAAAGTCGGGTTCCTGCCAAGCAGGGAGCTCTATGAGGGGCTCAAACCCAGGACCCTGAGATCATGGCCCAAGCCAAAGGCAGCTGCTTAACTGACTGAGCCACCAGACACCCCACATTTTAATTTTTTACTAGAAATAATATCTATTGTTGGGACAAAAAATCCATAACTCTTTTCTTATCTTCCATGACATGTGCAACTTTTTTTCTTTTAAAATGATGAACTATATTTATCATCTATGAAGCGTGTTTATATGTTTATGATATATTAATATATATCTTTCTTAAATATACATACACACATATGTGTGTGCACGTATGCATATACACACCATGTCTATTTTGACATATATAATACATCTTCAAGTTATGAACTACAAAATATACAAAGAATACCTCTGTCACAGTCTTTAGTTTCAACTCCTCAGAAGCAACCACTTTTATTTAACTCTTCATTGGTATTCTTATACTTCAGTTCCATCATTTTTTAGTTTAGTTGTTTTTTCCTAACATGGAAAAAAATATTAGGTCTTTTGCATTCATCCCTCACCCCCATGAACATATACATGCTTCCCCTCTCCCTCTGACCCTCATAAAGTAGTTGAAATATAATTAAATCAATATTCATCACTTATTTTATTATGACTTTGAGAATCTTACAGACATCTGAACCAGGTAATGAACTGCAATCACTGTTTTGTTTTTAAAGATTTATTTATTTGTTTATTTACATATTTGGGAACATGAGCACGCAAACAAGGGGAGCAGCAGAGGGAGAAATAGGCTCCCTGCTGAGCAGGAAACCCAACACAGAGCTTGATCCCAGGACCCTGGGATCATGACCTGAGCCAAAGGCAGACACTTGGTCAACTAAGCCACCCAGGAGCCCATGTAATTACTTTTATAAAGTAATATATATATTATATAAGTATAAGTATAAGTATATATTATATAAGTAATATATACTATTATATAGTATAAAACTTTTCCTTTTAGGAGAAATAGTAATCTCTTTTTTTTTCATTTATTTAGCTTTCTATAAGTCTATTCAGCTCCAAACTCTCAGAGTTAATAAATTTCCTTCAGGTACTCTTGAAGATCAGAAATTCTTGGGGCACCTGAGCTGCTCAATCAGTTAAGCCTCCAGCTCGTGGCTTTGGCTCAGGTCATGATTTCAGTGTCATGGGATCCAGTACCAGGTGGGGCTTTGTGCTCTGCTGGGAGTCTGCTTGGGATTCTTTCTCTCTCCCTTTCCCCTGCCCCTCCCTGTGCTCTTGCTCTCTCTCATTCTCTTTCTCTCATAAATTATATAATATATATATAAACTATAAATATAAAATATATAAAATAAATAGAAAATAGAAAATAAATAAATTATAAATATAATATATATTTTATTTTCTTTCTATATAAATAAATATATTTATTTTATTTATATATGTAAATATATATTTATACATATATTAATAACATAAATTTTATTTATGATATAAATAAAATAAGATTGGAAATTCTTTCAATGCCCCCCCCTTTTTAATTGGGAACTTCTCTCCAGAATCTCCATGCTCCTGAAGTTCATCCCTGGATTGTTTATTTGCCAAGTCTGTAATAGAATTTTCATCAGGCTTTCTTTTCATCTCTCTGTAGTATTGACTTGTTTCTCAGCTTAGTTCCTGAGAAAGTATACATGGGAGATAATTTTTACAATTTGCATGTTTCAAAAGTCCCTACTTACCCTTTTCCTTGATTCATAGTTTGTTGGGATAAAGAATTTTATTTGAACATCATTTTTTCAAAACTCATTACTTGAATTCTTTTTGAGAATTTTGGATCATTTCTTTATTGTTTTATTAACTTTAAGCTACAGGTATGGCTACTGAAAATCTGATGTCATTTTGATTCCTGTTTTTTCATACATGATCTATTTTTTAAATTTGTTTCTAGAGTATGTTTAGAATTCTTTGTCTCTTATATCATAAGCTGTGTCATGTTTAAGTCTCTGTTATCTATTGATATGGGACCTTAATGGGTCCTCACTATTTAGAAACTCACATCCTTCAATTTTGGGCACTGTCTTTAAATTATTTCTTGGAAAATTTTCTCCTCCTACACTCGGCTTTTCTTTTGTTTTATTTATAAATATTTTATTACTCAGGTGTTGCACCACTTGGATTCAACACTTTACATCTAGAGCACAAGAATATGGTGCCTATTTCCAGGCATAAATACTATTTACCTCAGCTATTTGTTCTATAAATAAGGTCTTGCATGCAGTAAAATATTTTAATACATACAGGAAAGCAAATAAGAACAATATACTTTCAAGAGACAAAGTAACCAACAGAACCACACTGAAAAATGACCCAATTGTTGGAACAGGCAGAAAACTCAAGTCTATACAATTAATTTGTTAAAGATTGCAGTGGAAATCTAGACAGCATTCTAGTTAAAATGGGGGATTTCAGAAGAGAGAGGAGAAATATAAGGAAAATTCAAGAAATATTGCTAGAAATAGAGAACACAGCAACAGAAATGAAGAATGTCCTCAATAAACTTTTTGGAAGATAATTCTCTGTGGATTTCTTGACTTCTTGCATGACCTTGGCCTTCTGAGAAATGGTTTATTTGAACAGAAAACAGTTTTGGAAACTAGAGATACTGGAGATAGTGTTTCACTCCAGAAAGATTTGGAGACTCACCTGCCTGAAGATGTCCCATGGTAGTAGAAGTAAGACTTTGACTTCTCCCCAGAGAAAAAAAATCTGTTTGTATTCCAGGGTCATAAGTAATCCCTTTCTTGGGAAAGGAAGATAGGCAATTGTGCCAGCAGCTTCCTAAAAGCTTAACATCATCTAGCTTTAAAAAGTTTTTACCTGTAGTGCATCTCACTCTGCAAGTAAACCTCTGCCCCTATCAGATCACTCTGTGGAAACTGACGCATGGACCAACAACACAAAATATTTCTCTGACTGCTATTTTTGCTGAAAGTAATAAAGAGCATGTTTCTCTGACCCAAAGCTTTTGTGTTCTGTCAGTATATATATATACCACAGTGGTAGACTAACTTGTTAGATTAGAGGTAGGATAAAATCTCAGAGCCTTCAGAGTTTCTGATTTTTTTTAATAAATTTTATTTTATTATGTTATGTTAGTCACTGTACAGTACATCATTAGTTTTTGATGTAGTGTTCCATGATTCATTGTTTGTGTATAACAGTGCTCCATGCAATACGTGCCCTCTTTAATACCGATCATCAGGCTAACCATCCCCCCATCCCCCTCCCCTCTGAAACCCTCAGTTTGTTTCCTGAAGTCCATAGTCTCTCATAGTTCTTCTCTCCCTCTGGTTTCCCTCCCTTCATTTTCCCCTTCCTTCTCCTAATGTCACAGTTTCTGATTGAACAAGGCTCATCAAGAAGAAGATTCTTTCATGAAGAAAGAATCAATGAACTTGAACTTAAGTTCACAATAATTACTCAAACTGAAACACAATAAGATAAAAGAACTGTAGAAAAAGAAAAGAGAATAAAGAATCCAAGAGCTGTGAGGCAATACCACATGCACTAACATGTGTGTAATTCGAAATCTATAAGAAAAACAGTGCAAGAACAAAAAAGAAATGTTTGAAAAGATAATAGTTAAGAATTTCCAAAATAATAAAGACATAAAACTACAGAAACCAAGATGCTCAGAGAACTCCAAGCAGAGTAAGTACCAAAGACGGAGACACTAGAGAGCATTGTGTGCATTAACAGAGCCTTCAAAATGGTAGCCTTTTCTACAGAAAAATCTGCTTGAGTCTTTTAACTGTGGAAACTCCAATGCTTATATTTTTTTGTCTTTCTTTACTTTACTATTTTATATCTGGAGTATGCTTGGCTAGTAGTATTCTCAGAACCAGATATTAGAAGCAGTCCCATAGATTTCACCTTTCCAAATTAGGTCCCTTTACTTACCTGTCTATTAAATGTTCATGACTACACTTGTTTTATATGGTGTTCTCGAATCCAGAATCTCTGGTTCAAAATCATTCATCTCAGAAAGCAAACCCTTGGTACTCAAATGGACAAAGTTGTTTCTGTTAATTACCTACAGTAAGGTTAGGCATCTGGAGTTATAACTGCTTCCTATAAAGACTTCCAGCCTTCACTTTCAAAGGTGTCTCTAGTACTTTACTAATTCCAGGACTTGAACATGAATCCATCTAATTCTTTTGGTCATTAATATTATTATATTTTATTATTATATATTATTACATATTAATTTTATTTTTATTTATTCTTTTGTTTCATTTTGTGTGTTTATACCTTTAAATATATATTTACTTTCATTTTGTAAGATTGTTTTTGATAGCTGTGGTATTTTTGTCTAACTCCTCCACATTTATCTAGAAGCCTTCTGTCACCATTCGCCTTTAAGATTTATTATTTTAACCTCATATTTTAGATCTAATTACTACTAACTTACTGTTTGTCTTATGCACCTTCAGAGCTAGGAATTATTTTGTTGTGTATATCTATTATTTTGATTATATCTATTTTACTATGTCCACTATCTGATATAGTCACTTCTTCATTTGATGTTCAACATTTTGATCAATCTTTCAGTTTTTTAGGTAACCATTTTAGGACAGGAATGTACCTTTGCCCATAAAATAGTATCTTTCTGTCACCTTTATGTGAGACCTTTAGATGATCCCCTATCTGGGTGTCACAATTTCTAAATCTAATGCTTTACCATAGAAATAAGAAGACATATTGCACCACATCATGTTTAATGTTACAGAGAAGTCTTTGGCCAACTTGAATTTTCTCCTCTCTTGGGCAATCTGATTTTTCTTCCTTATTGCCACATAGAAATTTTGTCCCTTGAAATTTCTCCAGGATATGACTAGGTCTTGATTTCCATTATGTTGAATATTGTACAAGTCCTTAGAATATGCAAGTGTGAGATATGATCTGCCCCTCAATTTTCCCCCTAAATTATTATTACTGTTATTATTATTATTATTCTAAAAATTATTTATTCCCTTTTATCCACTCTCTTCTCTGTTTCTATAATTTGTAGAATTCCTATAATTGATGGGAATAGATTGTCCTTTATGTTTCTTCACCTTTCTCTAATCAATTCATCTTTCTGTTTTCTTTTTATTCTGTATATTTGGGGACAATTATTTCACTTTGTCTTTTACTTTACCATTTTAAATTTTGACAGTAATCAAAATCTTGTTCATTGTCTCCATTATAGTTATTTGAATTGGAAATTATGTTTTCTTCTCAATTTTGTCTGTCTTCATGGCTTCTTTTTGTTGTTGTTGCTGTTGTTCTTTTGTTTTGGTTTTCCATAAAGGGAATAATTATATCAATTTCCTTAATATTTTTTGTTTATTTCTGGCTGTAACTTTATTTCTTAGAAATTATTTTCTTTTTATTGGAACTGTAGTCTTCTTTATTGGAACTGTAGTATTTTTAGATGATTGACATTATGTCTCGAATTGTTGTTCATATGTAGGAAGACCTGTGTTGCATATTTCATAGAAGATAAAATGGATTTTCTTAAAGAGTTAGTAGGTCTTTACTCTAACCTTTCAGGGCAAATTTAAACTACATAAACCAAGTTTTCCCTATACTTGATCTTGACCTCATCACAAATGCAAGAACCTGCTGGAAGTAGGCAGGAGCCTTAGTCCTCTGCAGCCCAAGGAGGTATTGTACTTATAAGATCCATTTCTTTGTCATATATGCTGTGACGGCCAGAAATTACCCAGAATATGTCCCATGTTCCTTTTCTGATATAACTGTTTCCTTTATGAAACAGCTGTATATAATGGTTCCACTTCTTGTGAGCATGACATTCCCTCCACAGTGATATTGTGAGATCCCTGTTTGGTGTGGCTATTGTCATCATGGGCACTTCTATGAAATGGAGAAGGAAATCAAATAGGACCTTGCACCCATTTCCCCTCAACCCTTGAGACTGTTTTTGGTTTTTTTTTGTATGAAATCCTTTACTTCTTCCTGCCTTATTCCCATTATACTGTTAAGAAGTTCCTCTAAGTTGACAGCATGTTCTATTATGTTAGCAAGTGTCAGTGTTGACAGAGGAGTTGTCTTATACATTTAAATCTAAGTTATTATTTTTGTAGAGAGTTGGGGTAGGACTATTTAGATGTATGGACTTAAGTATCTTGATACTCATCTCTAAAGAAAATCTAAAATAAATTATTTGCCTAGCAAGTATTCAGTTTATCTAAAGTGGGTCCAGGTAGTTAGCAAATAAGTTTAAAGGAAAAGAGATATATATCACAATTTTAAAATAGTCGATATTATTGTCTGATTTTTAAGGAAGCAGTTCTTTCCATCTGGGTGAACAAGGAAGACTAAAAATGCAAAATTTGCATGATTCTCGGTGTGGGGGGCATCTCTCCTGAGCCTAAATACATGGTTCATGGCAGATTTCTATCTCACAAAACCAAAATCAGTAAAAAGGCAATGAAAATCTAAGAGGGGCTTAACTAGTTTTTAAAGGAGATAGAGGGAGTTTTAGTGATTATTAATGGAATCATTAAAATGATCTGAACTGTGTAAATTATTTAAGCTATTAGCAGACATAAACTTTCAGTAGTTACCCCAGAAACTATTTTCTAAAATGTTGAAAAAGATTATTGCAGTATTGCAATTGGTTGACTATATTTTCAATTGAGAAAGAATTATATTGAGAAGTTGTTTGAAATCAACACTTGGCAAGAAATGTAGCCCATGAATCATTAACAGGCTCCAAATGGTTTTTATAGCAAAACAGTTGAGATGTTTAATCAGGTGACTTTTTTGAGGAAGAATTATTAAGTTCCTGACTCTAAGTAGAGTTCCAAGACCTGTCATACTTGACTTGGTGCTCGTGGTGCTATAAATCTGAGAGAATTAGACTTCACCATCACCTGGAACCTGCTTCTGAAAACTTCCTTACCAAAGTCATACCATGTAAAATAAATCCTCCATTATTTACATTTCTAGTAACCAAGCTCAGAGAGTCTTTCAAAATCTGAAATGTTTTAAATTTCAGTAGGGTAATATGATTCATTTTCATTTTGGCCATGCAAACTTAAGAAAGTTTTTTCTTTTTTTTAGTCTTGTTTCACATTTTAGCAGTAGTTAGCCATTCAGAAGATGCTACCTGCATTTATACTAAACGACCAATATCTGCTAAGGTAAGATATGTATTCTGTTTTCTAGTCAACAGATTTTATTCAGTGTTTCAGAGAAAGCTTCAGAGAAGGTTTAAAGTATTGAGGAAAAATGCGATTTCATATGTTCAAACATTTATAATGAAACATACATTCTAAATCCTAAATAAAAGCTTAAATTGAAAATTATACATTCATTCCTCACTTACATAAAATTTATATATTTACTTTGGGTGAAACCCATTTTCAGTTCAACAGTGGTCTTTTCACCCAATGACTTAGATATTGAACTGAACTCTCTTTTAGAGTAGGGGTTGGTAAGAAGGGGAATGGCTCAGCTATCAGTAGATGTTGGAATATCAAAGAAGCAGTAAATGTCCTAAGATCCATAAGTTGTCTTGACTACCTATTTACTATGGCTAGCATAACAAAGTACATAATCTGAGTGGCTTAAACAACACAAGTGTATTATCCCACAGTCTAGGAGGCCAGAACTAAGATTAAGGTGGTGGCATTGTTGGTTCCAACTAAAGGCCACGAGAGATGATCTGCCTATTGGTGGTATGTGGGCAATACCTGGCTTGTGGAAGCATCCTCCTGACTTCTGTGTTTACCTTCACATGGCATTCTCCATGTGAGTGAATCTCCAAACATACCCTTTTTGAAAGGTTATCAGTCCTATCAGATTAGGGCCCAACTTACTTAAGTATTACTCCACATCACCTGATTACTTCTACAATGACTGTATTTTTAAATAAGGTCATATTCTAAAATACTGGAAGTTATGACTTTAACATGTGAATGTTGGGAAGACAATTTAACTTCTAACTCTGCCCCTTCCATTCTATAACCCCATGAACTTGGGCAGGTTACTTCATTCTTTGTCTCAATTTCCTTATTGGTAAATAAAGTAAAACTAATAAGCACCTGACTCATTGGCATATTTAAGAATTTAACTAGGCCGTACAACACACAAGACATCTAATCACTTTTCAGTTACTAATAGTAGTAAAGCATATTTTGCTATAATTTGATTTCTACCTTATTGCAAGTTTGATTTAATCTTAACGTTAATCTACACAGAAAAATAAGTGGAAACTTAAAAACAAAGAGAATACTACTAACCAAGTATATTTTTAAAAAATAAGAAGTAGTTCTTAATGTCCAGTTTCTTTTTTCAAAAGCATTCTGAATATGCTCATAAATCTTTATGTAGTGATCTTAGTGATTCACTAGTAAAACTTCATCTCTGATATACATTGAAAGGTCACAATTGCTCCAAAGTAACAGAATAATAAGATTAATATTTATACTTTTTCCTTTGCATATTTAATAGGAGGAAATGTTGTACATAGTAAATAATAAAATTAAGAAAATGACGTCAAGTACAGTTTTGAGTTTACCCTGTCAAACAGACATATGCTTCTGATATTTTTAAACATGTTAAACATTTAGCAATATTTCCTGAAAATACTATACCAATAACAGTTAAGTTACTTAATAGAAGTAGTTATCCTACTATGTCATGTGAAGCCTCATTAGTTTTTCTTTGATAATTAGCTATAACTGTATCAAAAATTATTAGCTATAATGAAACAAAGGATCTTTAGAAAGTGAACCCTCATGAATACTTATTGTGAGTAAATTAAATTGAAAAAGCCTTGATTAAGCAATATACACCTAATTTCACATAAAAATGCTGAATACTCCCTAAAGAACAACTACAGATTCCATTAAAATGGGAACATTTCATATGAATATCAATTAATCAAAAAATGTATTTATATGATGTCCTTGCCTAGAATAAAAGGCATATACAATTTCACACACATTCAAAAGTCAGATGAATTAATATTGATATCATGCATCAAAACAACAATCAAATTGTCAAATCTCAGTGAAACAGCTTCATCAAATAAAATATGGCTTCTTTGAGAGTTATTTTCTCTTGGTACCGTCTTAGAAATTTTTTTTTGTATTATAGTCAGATACATATACTCTAGGTCACTGGGGAAGTGGTTAAGATTCAGAATATTTTTAAAGGTAGCTTGGATAAGAAGATGGAATGGAAAGCAAAGAGGGTAAAAGAGAAAGAAATGTAGTATAAAGTGATAGAAATTGGAACACATACTTCTCAATGTTCACCTCAACAGGCTAGAGAGATGTTCTTAATAAACACCATGGATGTATATATATTTCAACAATAACATCCTTTTGGGGATGGACCTTCAGGGAAATTTTCAGATAAATTTCAGACCTGATTTACATTACACATTCACACAAGTAAATGAGCAAATAAATAGTGAAGGATTTGTATAATGTGAGTATCTGATGGATCTTCCCTCCCTAGGTCCCTTATCCCAGAGCTCTTGCAACAGTAGCTATGGCTACTCTGTGGTCTCTTGCCTCACCACTAATAAAATACCAGCTACTCTGCTACCTACAGGTAGTAGATTCCTGTCTAACTTCTACATTCTACTGCTACTTCTAGGTCAGCTAAAGATCAAGCTTGACTCTCTAAGATCAAGCCATATCCCAATTCAAAATCTGAGCGTTTGTACCTGTGCCTGAGCTATGATCAGCAGTATAGCAATTATTCTGTAGATTTGATTCTACTCAAAATTGATCTGAACTTGGCCATGCTGTGAGTTAAAGACAGAGACCAAAAAGACAAGGGAAGGAAATGCTCCATTATTTGATTAATCTTGATATCTCATCTAATGCCAAATTTATCAGATAATTGCCCTAGGTTGCTTTATATTTTGAGGTATATTCATGAGATCAGCCCCAAAGAAAACATTTGTGCTTCACTGATCAATTGACATTGATTGAATTTTAACTGTTCATTTACAAATGCCATTCAGCAGATATATATTGATATATATTGTATTTTTTCATGTATCTTGAGTCCTCAAATAGATTATAACTGCTTAAAAATAGAAATCTTGGCTTACAGGTTTATAATTCCGCACCACAGTTTCTGGAGTGTAATATGTGGTCTACAAATATCGTGTATTTAAATAGTTCAAAATAACCACAGTAAAAGTAATGGTTGACACCTCTCAATGGAATAGTTACCGAAGGGTCCAACCAGTATTAGGCCAAGATTATTGAATGAAATTAATGCAATGAAGATTAAATCTGTTAAATGTGATTAAAAGGCATTTTCTTTTACCATCATGAAAATTATAGCTTTCCTGTTAAAGCTCTATGCATACACTGGCGGGGGGGCCGGAGAGGGGGGAACCTGGCCTGAGATGTTGCAATAAAATTTTTCTGTTCATTTTGCCATAAACCAGCATTTCTTGCCTCGTTTAAAGGGAATTTGTTGAACAAGAAAATGGACTCAAATGATTTTCAGATGTGAATCGGTTTCCAGGTAGTCACCTGGTCTAGGGACCACTCACACTTTCTTTAATCTCTTTAATGTCACTAAGGCACCATGCTTCAGTGGTCATGGCCTTTCAGGCTATTCTGCAGGATTTTCCTCCTTCAGGTAAATAGAATCATATTAACTCTTTGTAATGATGTAGGTGGGAAATGAATCCCTTCTTGAAGGAGAAGTGTTATCTATGTGCCGTGAAAAGAAACATTAGAGTAACAGAATCCAAGAGTTAGAAAAAAACTCAAGGGTCATTTACTTTCATCCACATTTCAGCTGTGAAGTCTCTCCTGTAATATTTGCCAAGTCCTCATGAGGTAGGAAAACTTTTAATGACATCATTTATGTTCGTATGTAGGAAATAAATATATTTTTCCATTCACATGGTCTATGACATTTTCCATGCCATGGTCCATGAAATCTGCCTTGATTTAAAGTCAGCCCTGAAACCATGGCAGAAAGCCTAGACAGAGCCAAGAAACTGGAGAGCTTTGCTTCCCTACAAGGCTTTGAGCACATCTGATTTCCTAAATGTGTAGAATTTCGCTGCTAGGAAGTAGAGGGAGGCTCAGTTGTTTAAGTGTCCAACTTGGTTTTGGCTCAGATCATGATCTCAACATTGTGAGATCAAGCCCCACTTAGGGCTCTGTGCTCAGCAGGGAGTCTACTTAATATTCGCTCTCCCTCTGCCCCTCCCTCACTTAAATAAAAAAACAAATAAATAGAAAGTTAAAAAAAATAGGAATTGGCATAATATCTGTCTTATCTACTTGTGAATTGAGCAGTTCAGAGAAGACTTCCATGGCCTCAGAAGCTCTATTCCAACTGCAAGGCTCAGATGTCCACCATTAGAGAATTTTTTATTTTTTCCAGCTCTAGCCTTTAATTTTTTTCTTTACAAAATGCAATATCTTGGAAATGTGCAATCATAAAATTGCTAAAATTTAATATTTATACTTTTTGAAAAGAATTTCTCCTTTACATAAATAACTGGTCTCAGCAATGTGCAAATTATTACAACAAAAGAAAGTAAAAAAGGGGATTAAGATGCACAGACTTCCGGTGGTAAAAGGAATACATCATGGGTGTATAATGTACTTGGGGAATATAGTCAATGATACTGCATTAACTTTGTAAGGTGACAGATAATAAGTAGACTTAGAGTGGTGATTATTTTGCAATGTATACAAATGTTGAATCATCATGTTGTATACCTGAAATTAACATAATATTGTATATCAATTACTAACTCAATTAATAGGAAAAGGGGAGAGGATCAACCTAGGGAAAGAAGTTGCCTACCTGAAACCTAGTGAATAGCAAATGGAAACTTTAGCATTTCAGTTAGCCTAGTCTATAGCCACTCCGAACTGCCTCAGAGCCTTGAGCAAGTCCTTCACATACACCTTGGTTATTAGGAAACAAAGGCCTAAATAGTGTTGTCAGCAGCTCTTGCTTAATAGTTCTTACCATCCTGTGGAACAATGTAACAAAATGCATAACGTAGGGTGCTGAGGAGTGAAAGGTGTCATCCCCACTGATCACAGAATCTCAGACATTGCTATGACCTGGACCCAGCCTCTGTCATTTGCTGGACTTCCGTCTCAATGGTCTATCAGAAAACAAGTTAATTAAACATTTACCACATGCCAGGTACCAGGTGAAGTTTGGGCCAGGTTCCAGAAACAGAGCAAAAAGACTCTGCCTTCATGGGGATTCAACTCTAGAGAAGAGGGAAAATCGGTAAGGCCTAGGGAGCCTATCCCAGGGACCTTTCCTCCTCCAGCCCCCAACATAAATGTGAGGGAGAGTTACCTGGGAGAAGGATAGGAGAGTCACAGGAATGTCTGTTTCAGGCAGAAGGAACAGCATGCCATGCCTGAAGCAGAAAAGACAAAGATACTTTCAAGAAAAGAGAAGAAATCCAGGAGGCCTAAAACAGAGAGAGTAGCTGAAAGTGTCATGAGGGATGAAGCTGGAGACCCAGATCATGGAGGGCTTTGTGTAGCAGGGATTTGAGATCTTTGCTTAAGCATAATATATAGCTCTTGAATGACATTAAACTAGCTAGTGACAAGATTAGAATTACTTTCACTTTTTTTTTCCCCTTAAGTGTCAATCTGGCTGCAAGTCCCAAACTGAATTAAATAGTGCAAAACAGGAGGTGAAGAAAGGAGGAAGCTGGGTTGGTCATGAGAGAGACTCTTAGGGGCCAAACAAAAGAAGTAACACTAGGAATAAAATCAATATTTGTACATTTGAACAACTGAAAAGACAGATGGCTTATGATGTGGAGAGGGAGAAATAATTTGAAGATGATGCCTTGAATTTTAAATCCTGGGCAAATGGTGGAGCCATGCATTTAACACGGAAGAGAAGGAGCTGCTTTAAACCAGGAGGTGGGAAAATCTATGAATAACAATGGACATTCATTCAAGATGAAGTGTTGTGTGGACATTTTGGATTTAGGAGCTCTTAGTTTGGAGAGAGGTCTGGACCTCAAAGCAATATTTGGGCGAAAGTACCTGGATCGCATTTGAAACCGCTCGAAAGGACACATCCCCCATAAGGTTATGAGGATAAGAAGGGAAAGAAGAGTTCATCAAACCACGTCCACAAAGTCAATGTTCAATGACTGAATTGACCTGGGAAATTCATTATTTCTGGGAAAGAAATAATGGAGCGATATTAAGAACAAAGATAAAGAACCTCCTATATCTGACATTAGGATAACTTAGAAGCCAACACATCCATAAGCGGTGAGTGGTCATTTGTTTATAATGTAATGGAGAGATCAAGTAAAACTAAAAAATGTCCATTGCATTCAGTGCCATGAAAGTCACTGGTGAATTAGACAAGTTATGTATAATTAATTAGCGGTTCTATGATAATTTTGAATCCTGAAAGAACATTGCAGATGATTTTGACCTCAAATTCTTTTGACAGATGTAAAAATAGGCTCAGGGCATTCAAGTAAATCTCCCAAGGTCACATAGCCATCTCTGGACCAGGTGCTTCTCCCACATTTTACCATAGTCACCTATATCTTCTTTTCCTGGTTCATCAATTTGAATTTTTAATAAATAAGGCCTTGATTTTCCAAAGCAGTAGTAATAAGATCCAATTGTTTAAAACAATACCATTTTTTTTCCTCTAAATATTGATTGGAGTTAATAAACTGATATAATTCGATGCAAACAGGCCAGAAATACTCTCCATCAAAGGGTCCACCAAAGAAGATCAGAGGTATCTAGTCTAAGGACAGTAGTGCCAAGCACGAGGAAGACATCTTTCATTTTGACATTTAGAAAAAGCCACCAATGGCCTGGTTAAAATTACAAACAAACATACTGTAAAACGTCATGTCAAAGCAAAAGAAAACAAAAAGCTCCAAACACCATCTTACAGTGGCATATCAGGAAGTATTTGAAAATGGTTACATGCCATTACTTTTTTTCACTTTGGTAAGATGAAAACAACAACATGACTTTTTTTTTCTTTTTTTATGTGTTAACAATGTACACTCTCAGGCTAAGACCTTGTATTCCAAGTTGAAGCCTAGGGCAAAATTTTTATAGCTGAATTATAAATCCCTGAAAATAGAGATTTATAATGGAAATTCTTGAAACCCATACCTAATAGATCTGTACTACCTGGAGCCCCTCTTATGAAAGGCGGGCTCTGAGACTTTCTTCCAGGTAACTTTGCTAATAAGATTAAATGATGAAAGGGTGTTCAGATGAAATATTTAAGACATAACCCTTTTTTGGTACTAGTACCTATTGCAGTAGGTCCTACACATTGAAAAACAGAAACAGAGGAATCTGTTATAGCTGGATAGAGGAACGTAAGATATGAAAAATTCTTTGGGGAAATGATGGGTTATTAAGGTATGAACTATAATATCATCGTCAATCTATAAAACTTTTACAACCTAGTCTTATTTGCACAGAGATTACATCCCCAAAGCTCAGTGCCAAAGACACATGTTAATAAGCTCACAACTTTTAATTAAGCAATATGTAAAAGTAGATTCCCATTAAGCTGTGATTTGTGGGCTAGTTCATTACAGTGGGCCCCAACCACCAGACACATATTCAATACAAATCAAGCAGTCTGCATATTATCCAGCTTAATGTGAGCCGACCAGTGATGTTTTATTGCCGGTTCAGGAGAGCGGTTCATAGAAAGTATTTTCCCCCAAAAGACTAGGACAGAGATCAAAACCTAATGACCCCATGGTGCTTGTTTAATGAAATGACTCATCTGCATTGTTTATTTGCATAACACAATAATTACTCATACAGTTAATTATCATACATCTGATTATCTGACCTGAGGGGTTAGAGTTTTTATTGTCATAAACCCTTAGAGGGCAGTCCTGGTAGTTGGTTTGAGTAGTTGGGAGAAAAGATTAAATTTGCCTTCATTTCAGTTTGGTTGGGAAAGGAAGTGTTAAAGGAATTAATGGTCTGGGAAGAATTGGTTAAGTGAAAAGAAAATGAGCCCCAATTTTTCCTCCATAAACTAAATTCTCTAGGAATTAAAGTGTTGATATTAAAAAATAAAACCATGGAACAAGGAGGGGAAAATATGATCTCATAATTGGAAACATTTTTAGTATAGAGAAGCAGACCAGATAAAGGGAAAATCTGGTATATTTGATGGCATAGATAATAAAAACTCTCTACATAAAATATAATCATCAATACTTTTTAAAAAATGATGTCTAACTGATTGAATTAATGTATAAATGGTTGAACTGATCATTTAATTAATAACTCAATTTATTAATTGAATAAATATTTCTTCAAGACTCATTGTGTACCAGGCATTATATCAGAAATATACCTAAAATATGTATCTGATCTTATATGTATCAGATAAATATCTGATAAAATGCTTCACATTGTCTGCATGTATACATATATTCATTCATATATATACCCAGACAAAAGCTCTTGACCAAGAATAAAATCCTTATCCTTTCCTTGTGCCTATTTATTCTTTCTATCCAATTCAACTTGTCTGCTTGTATTGGTGCCAGTTTATTTCGATAATTGATGAAGTTTTTAAAATACATTTTAAGTTTTGTTTTTCCAGATTTCCTTCACCCTTTTTTCCTCTCCATTTATTACACATGTGCTGCACGTTTATTGTAAAAACATTGAGAAATGTAGATACACAGAAAAGAAAATCACCTAAAACACCAACAACCAGTGTTAATGGTCTTCCTTAATTTTAATACAAATATGTACATATATCTGTATTTATGTACAGAGAGAGAGATTTTTATAAAAATATATTTAGGCTACAAATAACAATCATTACACTTTATTTAAAATAGATTACAGGAAAAAAAACAGAAAAAACAAAAGAAAAACAAAAAAATATATATTACAGGGGTGCCTGGCTGGTTCAGTTGGTAGAACATGCAACTTTTGATGTCCGGGTTGTGAGTTTGAACCCCACATTGGACGTAGAGATTATTTAAAAATAAAATCATTAAAAGTGTATATATATACATGTATATGTATATGTATACGTATATGGATATGTACATTACAGAGGGCTTCTGACAGGTTTGGTCAGTTAAGTGTCTGCCTTTGGCTCAAGTCGTGATCCCAGGGTTCTGGGATCGAGTCCTGCATTGGGCTCCCTACTCATCAGAGAATCTACTTCTCTCCCTCCCGCTGCCCTTCCCCTATTCATGCTCTCTCTCACTTCAGCTCTCTCTCTATCAAATAAATAAAGTCTTAATATATATATAGTATATATATTACAGATGCATTCCCAAGTCAATTATTAAATAGTAACAGAAACCATGCTTTATGCTCATTGAACAAGTGGTTGGCAAACTCTGGCTCACAGTCCAAAACCAGCTTACCAGCTGTTTTTATAAATAAAGTTTTACCAGAACACAGTAACACCCATTCCTTTATATATTGCTTATGGCTGATTTTATGCTACAACAAGAAAGTTGAGTAGCTGTGACAGAGATCATACAGACAAAAAAATGTAAAAGATTTGTCTTCTCCTTTATAGGAAAAACATAGACCCCAGCACTAAACCATATTTTCATGGGAAAATTACATTCCTACTATGCAGTACGTTTGGGACCATATGACTGAATTCTGGTCAATGAGACATGATTGAAATCGACATAACCATTTCCAGGTTTTGACATAAGAATCCCTGTGCAAACTCCAACTGTCTTTTCTTCCATGTCTGTCATATCAGATAAAAAAACATACGAGACAGAGGACTTTCAGTGAGTGAAAAATATACTTCTGTGTATGCTAGTGAGCTTTCAATATTCTTTTGTATTTTGAGACTGTAGAGAATTCCATTACAAGAATATAAATGATTTATTTCACCAATCCTTTAGCATAGATTGAATATTTATATTATTTCTAATGTCCTATTTATAAATAACTCACTATGGAAAATATTATATATTTTATTTCTGTACTTATCCAACTATTTATTTACATAATTACCGCATAATGAACTTACTTAGTTAAAAGGCTAAAATATCACTTTTTTTGGTAGTAATTTATTTGCGCTTTATAATATTTTTTATAACAAAATATGAGTCTGTTATCCCAATGGAATATCCAAAATTGTTCCACATTTTGAGACTATTACATCATTATTTGTTTTTTTCAGTATAATTGATATTTGAGGTATAATTCAGTATAATTGATCATTGAGGTATAATTGATTAATAAAATTATGTGTATTTAAAGTATACAAGTGATGATTTGACATATGTATCTTTTGTGAAACAATTACTACAATCAGGTTTAATAATACATCCATTATTTCATATGGTTAGCTTTGTATATGTGTGGTAAGACCACTAAAGGTCTGTTCTCTTAGCAAATTTCAATTACACAATACACATTAACCATAGTTATCATATTATGTATTAGATGCCCAGAACTTAATGATTTTATAACTGAAGCCTAGTATGCTTTGACCAGCATCTCCCCATCTTTCCTTCATCCCCAGCCCCTGGTAATCACCATTATATAGTCTGCTACTATAAATTTGACTTCTTAATTTTTGTTTGTTTATTCATTTTAGATTTCACATATAAGTGAGATCATATAGTATTTGTCTTCTGTCTGGTTAATTTCACTTAAAATAATGTTCTCCAGGTTCATTCATATTGTCACCAATAACAAAATTTTCTCATTTTTATAACTAAATAATATTCCACTGGGTGTACAATATTTTCTTTATCCGCTCATCTAGTGACAGTAATTTAGGTTGTTCTTATATCTTGGCTGCTGTGACTAATGCTGCAATGAACATGGAAGTGCAGATATTTCCTTGAGATACTGATTTCACTTCCTTTGACATATACCAAAAAAGAGGAGATTTGGGGGTCAAATGGTAATTCTGTTTTTAATTTCTTGAGGAACCTCAATACTCTTTTCCATAGTGACATTGCACTTGGATTTACATCTTGACAGTGTACAAGGATTCCCTATTTCCACATCCTTGCCAACACTTATTATCTATTGCCTTTTTTATTAAAGCCATTTTATCCTAATGGTATAAGATAATACCTCATTGTGGTTTTGACCTGCATTTTCATGATGACTACTAATATTGAGCATCATTAACCATTTGTATGTCTTCTTTGAAAAAATATCTATTCAGGTTTTTTGCCCATTTTTTAATTGAGTTGTTTTTTGCTGTTGAATAGTATGGAATCCTTATGTATGTCAGATATTAATGCCAATATATGGCTTGTTTGTATAGGTCTCCTTTTACTTTTGTTGATGGTTTCCTTTGTTCTGCAGGAGATTTTAGACTTGAAGTGCTCTTACTAATTGATTTTTGGATTTTATTTTATTTATTTTTATTTTTTTTCTTTAAGCTTTTTTATTTAAACATATAATGTAACCCCACCACCCTCTCCCAACACCTCTCCCTCCCACCCCCCTCAATTTGTTTTATGACATTAAGAGTCTCTTTCGGTTTGTCTCCCTCCCGATCCCATTTTGTTTCATTTTTTTCTTTTCCTACCACCTTAACCCCCACCCCCATTGCATCTCCACTTCCTCATATCAGGGAGATCATGTGATAATTGTCTTTCTCCAATTGACTTATTTCACTAAGCATAATATGGTCTAGTTCCATCCATATCGTCGCAAATGGTAAGATTTCATTTCTTTTGATGGCTGCATAGTATTCCATTGTATATATATACCACCTCTTCTTTATCCATTCATCTGTTGATGGACATCTAGGTTCTTTCCATAACTTGGCTATTGTGGACATTGCTGCTATAAACATTCAGGTACACGTGCCCCTTCGGATCACTACATTTGTATCTTTAGGGTAAATACCTAGTAGTGCAATTGCTGGGTCATAAGGTAGCTCTATTTTCAATTTTTTGAGGAACCTCCATGCTGTTTTCCAGAGTGGTTGCACCAGCTTGCATTCCCACCAACAGTGTAGGAGGGTTCCCCTTTCTCCACATCCTCGCCAGCATCTGTCATTTCCTGACTTGTTCATTTTAGCCATTCTGACTGGTGTGAGGTGGTATCTCATTGTGGTTTTGATTTGTATTTCCCTGATGCCCAGTGATGTGGAGCACTTTTTCATGTGTCTGTTGGCCATCTGGATGTCTTCTTTGCAGAAATGTCTGTTCATGTCCTCTGCCCATTTCTTGATTGGATTATTTGTTCTTTGGGTGTTGAGTTTGCTAAGCTCTTTGTAGATTTTAGATACTAGCCCTTTATCTGATATGTCATTTGCAAATATCTTTTCCCACTCTGTCAGTTGTCTTTTGGTTTTGTTGACTGTTTCCTTTGCTGTGCAAAAGCTTTTGATCTTGATGAAGTCCCAATAGTTCATTTTTTCCCTTGCTTCCCTTGCCTTTGGCGTTGTTCCTAGGAAGAAGTTGCTGCGGCTGAGGTCGAAGAGGTTGCTGCCTGTGTTCTCCTCAAGGATTTTGATGGATTCCTTTCTCACGTTGAGATCCTTCATCCATTTTGAGTCTATTTTCGTGTGTGGTGTAAGGAAATGGTCCAATTTCATTTTTCTGCATGTGGCTGTCCAATTTTCCCAACACCATTTGTTGAAGAGGCTATCTTTTTTCCATTGGATGTTCTTTCCTGCTTTGTCGAAGATTAGTTGACCATAGAGTTGAGGGTCTATTTCTGGGCTCTCTATTCTGTTCCATTGATCTATGTGTCTGTTTTTGTGCCAGTACCATACTGTCTTAATGATGACAGCTTTGTAGTAGAGCTTGAAGTCGGGAATTGTGATGCCACCAACTTTGG
>RCUC01148144.1:0-20689 GCA_003697995.1 Taxidea taxus jeffersonii
CTTCAACTTCCACATTGTACACATTAGAGTCAGAGAACAAAAGACGGGAAGTGAGTGAGCTCTGTGATGTTGGGCATGTGAGTGGCAGAGAATACCGTATCCAGAGTTCCTGGATCCTAGACCTAACCATTTTAGAATAAAAAAGAAGAGAAGTAGAATAAAAAAAAATCAGTAAAGAATACCAAGTACTACTCAGTTACACATCAAGTTAGAATTCCAACAAAATTGTATTTCAACTATAGTTTTATACCTTAGTCATTCTCTGAATAGTAGTATATATTTAAGAAAAAAAGTTCCTGAACTTTCAGTTCTATGATTAGGTATCACCATAAATTGTGTCTTTGGGCACTCTATCTTTGGCATCTCCTTCCTGGTGGGTTTTGTTATGAGAGAAATTTGGGGTGGTGGTTTTGCCCCAGAAGAGGACATAGGCCTCAAACAGGCCAGCTTGCTCCCATCTAGAGCCTTGCTGTGGTTATTTCCTCTACCTCAAATATCTTCCTGCAAATCATCCATAAACTGTATCTTTCTCATCTTTTATGGTCCGCTCAAGAGTCACCTCTTCTTATCCCCCTCCCTCCCCAGGCTGGTCATATCAGTCTCCAGTGGCTCTCAACTGACGGTGATTTTTGTCCCCCAAGAAACATTTACCAATGTCTGGAGACATTTTTGATTGCCAGGACTGCAGTGTGGGTTGCTAGTGGGTGGAGGCCACTGATGGTGCCGAATATTCTGTAATGCTAGCAAGATAGCTCCCCACAACAAAGAATTATCTGATCAGAAATGTCACTAGTGCCAAGGTTGAGAAACCAGTGCCAAGGTTGCTCCAACCCATTCCTTTAGCTCTGTTTTTTTCCAAGGTTGTATGCCAATCTTTGTTTACATGCTTTCCTGTCTCCTCCCATCCTACCCCTCTTGAATGAAAGCTCTACAAGTCCAGGAACTGGGTTTCATCCACTGCTGTAAATGCTTCCAGAACAGTACCAGGCACAAGTAGGTGCTTCATAAGTAGGAGTTAAACTGATTGAATGAATGACCCTATTGCTACTACTGGAAAGATAACGCACAAGGCCAGCTGGACTAGGGGTGCAGCATTCACATGGATGAAAGACACTGAGGCAAAAACACCAGGTAAAATGGAAGGGTTTTTTTCTTTTAGGTTTCATACAATCAGGATCAGCACAATTTTGTCTTTCAGAAAACCAACAAATGAAAAAAGGTGAAGGTTATTGAAAACACATGGGTGCACTTGGGTGGCAGCTGTTGGTGTAATCCTGTGGCTCCTGCAACAGTGGTTATCTAGGCTCAGACTGCAAAGGGAATGGAAATGAAACCATTCGTACATAAGCTACATTGGGCAAGGAGTAACAGCTTATTGATTCAGGCTGTCCAGGAAGGCCATGTTTCTTCTCCATGCCTTTTCATTCCTAGTCTGGGTTGAATTGAGAACACAAATTCTACTCAGATGTATTAAGAACCTTCTAATGTAAGCTATTGCTCATGAAGAAATGAAAAGAGTTATTTGAAGCACTCACAATAGGCCAAAGTTTCAAAATGATTTATTTTACCTGATACGTTATAAAAAATGAGAGAGCGACCCCGTGCTAATGCCAAATTAGAGATGCATCAGTACAGTTTTCTCAATAGAAGTGAATAATAGTGAGTGCATCTAACTAGCAAATGTGATCAGGAGCATCATGGAAATAAAGACTGAAAAGTGCCTTAACAGCTTTAAAATTCACAGATGGCAAATCAAGGAAAAGATCTGTTTATCACCCTCTGAGCACTCTGTAAAATGCACATCCGAGGGCTAGGAAGTTTCTAATGGCAACTGCTGCACTTTTAGAAACCTCAGTGGAACCCTTGGCTCTCTGATATTAAGCTCTTCTAGTGTCTTGCTGCAGAATGGGGAAGCTGCTTTCCTGGCCACACAGCTTCTGTACAATATAACTGCGAAGACTGTGCTTTGCCAGGACTGCCTGAAGGCAACAGTGAGAGTTAGATATGGATAATAATGCATTGGAGACAGTTGTGCCATGTCCTGTGTTTCACAAAGTCTTGCAGAAACAGCTTGATATAGAATATTATGGAATAGGAAAAGCTGCTTTCCTGTGTTTGCTCTTTCTGTCTGCAGTTCAGTGAATCTTATGCACATTCTCTGCATAGCTTGGCTACTACATTTTTTTAATGCTGTGAAAATATAAATTAATTAATGAACTCCATAATCAATTAGAACTCTACTACATGTTGACAGTGACTCATATTTGATAGTTGTTGATAAAAGGTTAGCTTCCAGGACATGTCGGTGCCTCAGTCAGTTAAGCATCTACCTTTGCTTCAGGTCATGTTCCCAGGGTCCTGGGATCAAGTCCCACATCAGGCTCCTTGCTCAGCGGGGAACCTGCTTCTCCCTCTACCTGCTGCTCCCCCTGCTGTGCTCTCTTTCACTGACAAATAAATAAATAAAATCTTAAAAAAAGAAGAGTTAACTTCCTTTAGCTTTCCCTCATTGTATCTATAAAAAGAGAGTGTTTCAGAGTGAGTATTTGTATTTGTGACTGTCAAGTAAGATAGTATGAAAGCAATTTGTAAATATAGAATGCAGTATCAGCATAATCAATAGAGATGACAGATTTGATCTTAGATAAGTCAAAGCTGTGCATCTGTTGAGAACCTGATGAAGATTTCATATTAACTTTGGCTTGCTCTGAAATTCATTAGTGATGGAGAGTTGAGTAGTTTTTTGCATCCTATATATTCTGAGTTGAATAGTGTGCCCCCAAATTAAGGTACACTTGGAACCTCACAATGTGACTTTATTTGGAAATAGGGTCTTTATAGATATAATTGGTTAAGGTAAGGTGAAGTCCTACTGGATTAGGATGGGCTCTAATCCAGTGACTTCTGTCCTTATAAGAAGGCAAAACAGAGACACAGACAGATACACAGGAGAAGGCTGTATGAATATGGAAACAGAGATTGGAGTAATCCACCTGAGAGCCAAAGAGTGCCAAGAATTGTCAGACCCCAACAGAGGCTGGAAGAAGCAAAGAAGAATCATGTCCCAGAGCCTTCAGACAAAGTGTAGTCCTGTTGACACTTTGATTTTGGACTGGCAGCCTCCAGAACTGTGAGAGAATCAATTTTTGTTGTTTTAAGCTATTCAGTTTATGGTACTTTGTTGCATCCCCCCTAGAAAACTAATATACTATACACTCTCTTTTTATTGGTTAGAAATTTGCACAATTTAAAAATGATGTAAGGATTGTTGCTTTAACTTGAACATAAAGATTGGTAAGAGGTCTTAGAACTTTACTGAAATTCTGCTGCTGTGGAAATTAAACTGGCATCATCTACATGCTTGAGCTCCCAAAGTATTGATTATTTTTGGGATGAACTCTGAGTTGGGGCAAATCCTTGAACTTCCAGTTGTTCAGTCTTAATCCATTTGCTAAACAGGTAAAGTTAACATAACATAACAACTAAACAGAACAGGTGGTGGTGGGGTGGAGAGTCTAATCTGCTGTTAGGCAGATTTTCATAATGGAATTCTCTTTTTTTTTTTAAGATTTTATTTATTTATTTGATAGAGATCACAAGTAGGCAGAGAGGCAGAGAGAGAGAGAGGAGGAAGCAGGCTGTCTGCAGAGCAGAGAGCTCGATGCGGGACTCGATCCCACGACCCTGGGATCATGACCCGAGCCGAAGGCAGCGGCTTTTAACGGGCTGAGCCACCCAGGCGCCCCTGGAATTCTCCTTTTTAAAATTAAAATTATGTTCGGTGTTTTGACCATGGCCACATAACTGATCTCAAAGTTCTATATTACATCCCAAACAGTTTTGGGCTATGTGGGTTGCAGAAGGTAGGGAAATTAGGCACGTTTAATCTATGACTATGCTGGTACTTCCAGGGAGGGATTCTGTTTTCTTCTTGATATTAACCCCTCTCCCCCTCCAAACCATGTGCAGGGACTCCCCGGGGCCTCTGGTAATCATTTGTCGAGTCAGTGTGTGGTTGGGTATAGAGAATGGCAATGGAATTGTGTTGATACTTCTTTGGGAACTGAATCATGCATCCAGAACATCTCAAGCACTGCTCAATTTTAAAGTGCTATGGAAGACCAGATAAAGGCACAGATTTTAGTGAGGTTTACATTTGTGTAGTCTTTCCATGTTTCCTCAAGCTCATAGCACCTGCAATTAGTTAGTACCAAAGCTGTTTCCTTCTCTTCTTTAGGAAAAATGTACACATGATAGAACCTCTACATGTAAATGAAAGCATTCCTGGTTATTTGACCTACATCTACAAAAAAAGCAAAGCTGAAGTTAAATATTGTAAAAAAAAAATCAGTAGTATAATGAACTGAATAATATTTTGTCTGAAGCCTTTTTTGTTGTTGTTGTTGTTGTTTTTTTGTTTAGAGAATCTTTCTGCCACTTAAAAGCAGACACTGCCACCGTCATCATGTTCCTCTGGCTCATTAAGATCCCATGCAGAGCTTGGACTCCGGGAAAACAGGGGAGTGGTTTGCATTTTTCTAATTGGAGGCACAATTTACATCTTTAAACAGTAGGTAGTGTGGTTTCAGACAAGGCCGCTGCAAGGTGGAGGGATGGCTTCAGGATGGAGTAGAGAGAAATCCTATCCTCATGTGCCTCTGTTCTCTCATAATGTGGCACACTATTTTGGAAACCAAGGCCTGGAACTGCCTCTAGTGATCCTGAAGGGGAGATCGGCATATGAAGCAACAGAGCCTGACTTTTGCCATGTGCAATCTCTGCAGAGACTTTATGAAGAGGTCTTGTTTCTCATGTTACATAGAGGTTCACATCTATTAAAAAAAAAAAGAGAGGGTACTGTTAGGAGTGATTTCAAGCTGCTTTGTCGCCTTTGTAAACTTGCAGTAGACCCAACTTCTTCATTGATGACATGTTCTCGTGTTTTTTGAAAGCAATTTCAATTTCTACATAATAAGCATTGAACTGGTTGTCCATTAGTTATTATCTTTTTTTAAAGTTTTTAATTCCAAATAGTTAATATACTCTGTTATATTAGTTTCAGGTGTACTGTATAGTGGTTCAGTAATTCATACAACACCAGGTGCTCATCACAAGTGCACTTTTTAATCCCCATCATCTATTTCACCCATACCACCACTCACCTTCCCTCTGTAACCATCAGTTTGTTCTCTATAGTTAAGAGTCTCTTTCTTGGTTTGCCTTTCTCTCTCTTTTTATTTCCTTTGCTCATTTGTTTTGTTCTTTAAATTGACATATGAGTGAGATCATATGATATTTGTCTTTCTCTGACTGACTTATTTTGCTTAGCATTATAAGTGTTATTAGCATATATATTTGCTTAGCATTTAGCTCTGTCCATCTCCTTGTATCAAGATTTCATTCTTTTTGATGGCTGAGTAATATTCCATTGCATATACACCATGTCTTTATTTGTGCATCAGTATGGACACTTGGGCTGCTTATGTATCTTGGCTATTATAAATAATGGTGCTATAAACATAGGGGGGCAGGTATTCCTTTGAATTAATGTTTTTGTATATTTTGGGTAAGTACCCAGTAGGGCAATTGTTAGATTGTAGAGTAGTTCTATTTTTCTATTTTTAACTTTTTGAGGGAACTCCAAACAGTTTTATACAGTAACTGCACCAGTTTGCATTCATACTAATAGTGTTCAGAAGTTCCTTTTTTCCCACATCCTCAACAACACTTCCTGTTTCTTGTGTTTTTGATTGTAGCCATTTTGACAGGTGTGAGGTGATATCTCTTTGCAGTTTCGATTTGCATTTTCTTGATGATAAGTGATGATGAGCTTCTTTTCATGTGTTTGTTGGCCATTTGTATATCTTCTTTGGAGAAATGTCTGTTCATGTCTTTTGCACATTTTTAAATTGGATTTTTTTGTGTGTGTTGAGTTTTATAAGTTCTTTATATATTTTGGATACTAACCCTTTATTGGATATGTCATTGCAAATATTTCTTTCCATTAATAGGTTGTCTTTTAGTTTTGTTGATTGTTTCCTTTATGGTGCAGAAGCTTTCTATTTTGATGTAGTCCCAATAGTTTATTTTTCTTTTGTTACCCTTGCCTCAGGGTACCTATTTAGAAGAAAGTGCCTATGGCCAATGTCAGAGAAGTTACTGCCTTTGCACTCTTCTAGAACTTTTAAGGTTTCAGGTTTCATATTTAGGTCTTACAACCATTTTGAATTTATGTGTATGTGTGTGTGTGTGTATGGTGTAAGAAAGTGGTCTAGTTTCATTCTTTTGCATGTTGCTGCTCAGGTTTCCCCAATACCATTTGTTGAAGAGACTCTATTTTTTTCCCCATTGAATATTCTTTTTTGCTTTGTCAAAGACTAATGGGCTATAAAATTGTGGGTTTATTTCTGGATTTTCTATTATGTTCCATTGATCTGTGTGTCTATTTTTTGTGTCAGTATCATACTGTTTGTTTACTACAGCTTTGTAATATAGCTTGAAGTCCAGAATTGTGTTTCCTCTAGGTCTGCATTTCTTTTTTCAAGATTGCTTTGGCCAAGCAGGGTCTTTTTGGTTCCATACAATTTTGGGGACTGTTTGTTTTAGTTCTGTGAAAAATGCTGTATTTGGTATGGATTGCATTAAATCTTTAGATTGCCTTGGGTAATATAGATGTTTTAACAAAATTTTTTCTTCTAGTACACGAGGATGGAATGTCTTTCCATTTCTTTTTGTCATCTTCAATTTCTTGCATTAGTGTTTTATAGTTTTCAGAGTATAAGCCTTTGACCTCTTTGGTTAGGTTTATTCCTAGGTGTCTTATTATTTTTGGTAAAGTTGTAAATGGGATTGTTTTCTCAGTTTCTCTTTCTGCAGCTTCATTATTGGTGTATAGAAATGCAACAGATTCTGTACATTGATTTTGTATCCTGCAGCTTGACTGAATTCGTTTATCAGTTCTAGCAGCTTTTTGATGGAGTCCGTAGGGTTTTCTATATATAGTGTCATGTCATCTGCACATAGTGAAAATTTTACTTCTTGGATATCTTAAGAGAACATGAAATGAAAAATAGAATTCCTCTTTAGCACTGGACAATAAAAGCCAGGTCTCGAAACCTAGAATAGGATAATGGGCCAAAAAAAAAAGAAAAAACCCAACAAACCAGTCCTCCCTAAGGTCCTCCAAAACCCCATGCCCAAAAAACAACTCCAAATAAAAAAATCTTCATACAGTATTTGAATGAGAAAAAAATAATAACAATAGCTAGCATTTATTAAAGGCATATTCTGCACCTCATCCCTGGATTCTTTACATGAATTAGCTCAGTTAGGCTTCCCAGAAACTTACGTATAAGGACATACAATTTTGTGTATGTTCTTGCTTTCATTTTTATTTTACAGGAAGCTGATATTCAGATTGGTTCAGAACTTGATTAAGGCCACAGAGCAGACAGTTTTCAAATTCAGCACTGACTACACATAGTTGTGTTCATTATGACATAGAGATCGATTGAATTTTGTCCAGTTTTCATGAATCATGTTGTGGCCTGTGCCTGAAATTGCATAAGTATAGTTAAACAAATAAACTTTTTTTAAGTCATGAATCAAGGAAAACCTCAGAAGTTCCAGAGAAACAAAAATAGCCCTTTTGATGATTCTACAACTAGAAAGCAAAAGACGTATAGTATCCATATAATTAAGAGTTCAGATTTCACATGCTCTCTGCTAAAGAAATTGCACTGGACCCACGAGTATTAGTGCCCCAAGGAAGTGAATTTATAAATGTTTCCTTTGCCCACTTTCTGTGCCCCAAATCTTTTAATATTAGGTGCAGCAACGAGTAATCTTGTCTCCTTTAGTTATGCCAAGTTTCTATTCTGTTCTCCCTAATGTCCAACACATTTGGTTCCCACAAATAAGTGGGCAATATCAAAGAAGTTCCTGGCATATTTTATTGTTTTCCTTCCTATTGTTTGCTCGTTTCTCTTGAGAGATTTTTTTAAAAGATTTTATTTATTTATTTGACAGAGAGAGACACACAGTAAGAGAAGAAACAAGCAGGGGGAGTGGGAGAGAGAGAAGCAGGCTTCCCGCAGAGCAGGGAACCTGATGCTGGGCTTGATCCCAGGACCCTGGGATCATGACCTGAGCCCAAGGCAGCCACTTAATGACTGAGCCACCCAGGCGCCCTGAGAGATGTATTCTTTTTCCTATTTTTCCCCTTTTCTTTTTCTGATAGATATGTTTCCTTTTTGATTGTAGGAGATAAACTGTTTTGTTTAGTGACAGCAGAAAAGGAAAAACTTAACAAAGCAAAACAAAATACATAAGTCCATGAATTTTGAGTTGTGAAACATGTTAGGAAAAAATTATTGTTTCTTTGGTCACACCTTCTCCCTCACTAGGATGTGCACAGAGACAGTTAATTAACAACTTTTCTGAGATGCAAAGCTTAAAATAAAACCCAAAGTTTGGGGCCCTTCCAATTTCTTTGACAATTGTCTACTTGCACAGGTTGTTGAAGTTTTGTGAAATTATCTTCTTAAAAAGTAGTTTACAAGTAAACATAAAATTAAGGAATTTTGCCCTTGAGCATTTAAAAATTGAATTAGGGGGGGCCTGGGTGGCTCAGTGGGTTAAAGCCTCTGCCTTCCGGCTCAGGTCATGATCCCAGGGTCCTGGAATCGAGCCCCGCGTCGCATCGGGCTCTCTGCTCAGCAGGGAGCCTGCTTCCCCTTCTCTCTCTGCCTGCCTCTCTGCCTACTTGCGATCTCTGTCTGTGAAATAAATAAATAAAATCTTTAAAAAGAAAAAATAAAAATTGAATTAGAAGCCCTTTTGGAAATGGGCTAGAAATCCTGGGAATTTGTTCTAAGGAAGTAATCTTACTGAGGCAAAACCAACCAACTAACTAACTAACCAAAGAACCATCCTTAAATCCATACAGATAAGCTATGTAGGAACAACCTAAATGATTGACATGAACTCATGATTACAAATATAATAATATATTATATACTAATATGTATTTATTATTATAAAGCAAATACCCTAGAGTGCTTGCCATATATCAAGCATTCTTCTAATTGCTTTATATTAACTCATTTAGCTTTCACAAAAAGCTCATAAAATGGGTACTACTATTACCATTCCTCTGTCATGGATGAGAAAGCTGAAGCACAGAGAAGTTAAATGACTTGTCCAATGTCAAACAGCTGCAAAATGAGAGGATTCAAACCCAGGCAGTCTTGCTCAAGGCTGTGCTGTGAAGCACTTACTTTATTGCCTTCAAATTATGATAAATGAATACATAGGTTGTTTGTAACACTAAAGATGATAATTACCAAAAAAGCGTAAGAATGTGGACCATATACAAAATACTATGTTAATAGTTAAAGGATCATTGGCTGTTACATACATACATATGTTTTTGGTATCCGAGACTTATATGGACAGGGATTGAAAAGTATTATGCAGTAATAAAGTGGTGGTTCTAGGAGATGAGAATTGCTCCTCAAATTAGTGTCATATTTCTTCGTGAATGAGTAAAGTATATTAAAATGCTAACGGTTCATATTTGTATTTGTTTTGCTACAATACTGTAGGTAATGTCATTGCATATGTGCCCCACGAAGTAAGAATTTATGACAATGTAGATAGAGATTCAGCAAATGAGGATCTCTTTTAAGGGTTTTTGTTTTTGTTCATTTGCCTTCCACTCATTTATTCAATATTTATTGAATGTTGGGTTTTTTGTGCCAGGTCCTATTTAGGTGCTAGGGAAGCCAAAGGTATATAAAAAACCCACAAATATCTGCTTTCAGTGAAAAAAGGAGTCATTTTTTGGAGGGAGGAGTGGACAGGCAACTACACAAATGACCTCAAAAGAGTAGCATGAATATTAGGAAGAGGGAAGTTCAGGGGCACCTGTGTGGCTCAGTGGGTTAAGCCTCTGCCTTCTGCTCAGGTCATGATCTCAGGATCCTGGGATCCAGCTCCACATTGGGCTCTCTGCTCAGCAGGGAGCCTGCTTCCCCTTCTCTCCCTGCCTGCCTCTCTGCCTACTTGTGATCTCTGTCTCTCTCTGTCAAATAAATAAATAAAAATCATAAAAAAAAAAAGGAAGAGGGAAGTTCAGAGTTTGGCTGGGGCCTAGGGAAGTGTTCTTCATCTTTTCTGGTTGGGTTTAAAGATTTTTTTTTTTTAACTTGTTAGAGAGAGAGAGTGAGCACAGGCAGACAGAGAGGCAGGCAGAGGCAGAGGCAGAGGGAGAAGCAGGCTCCCTGCTGAGCAAGGAGCCCGATGTGGGACTCGATCCCGATGTGGGACTCGATCCCGATGTGGGACTTGATCCCGATGTGGGACTTGATCCCAGGACGCTGGGATCATGACCTGAGCCGAAGGCAGTCGCTTAACCAACTGAGCCACCCAGGTGTCCCTCTGGTTGGGTTTATAAAAGGGATCCCAGAGGAGACAGCTTGAGTTATGTCTGGATGGAGCAGAGCAGGAAGTGGTCACAGGAAGATGTAGGGGAAGGGCATTCTGAGTAGGCAAGAGAGGAAGGTGAAAGTGCAAATGTCCAAGGGAGGGAGTATTACACTGAGTACTATTTGAGTAATTCAGTAAGTGCAAAGTGAATAATGAGGATTGTTGAATCCAAAATGGTTTGTTTCCACAGGGCAGAATTCTCTAACTTTACAGAATTTTAAAGTTAACTAATTTTGTCCAATCTGAGCATGGGAATCTTGACTAAAAATTAGTTAAGATTTTCTCCAGTCCATAGCTAGACTCTAGAATTTCTGAAGATGAAAACATTTGTTTTGCATCACTGATATAATGCTCCATATAGAAGACTACATATAAAATAACATCTTTGAAGTTTATTTCGGATTCATCAGCAATAGAAAATAGGACTGTTAATGAGTTCTGCTGAACATACTGTATTAGGCAGAACAGTGACCTCCCAAAGATGTCCATCCTTGGAGATTGTGAATATGTTACCTTTCATGCCAAAGAGGGCTTTGCAGATGTAATTAAGATTAAGGTTTTGAGATGGGGGAGATAATCTGGTAGGCCCAATGTAGTCATGTAGGGTTTTAAAAGCAGAGAACTTTTCTTGGCTGTAGTCAGAGAGAGATTGATGGAATAAGAGATGCAGTGATGCTAGCTTTAGAGATGGATATAGTGGGGGCATGAGCCAAGAAATGTGGGTTTCTGGAAGCTGAAAAAGGCAAGGAAATATATTCTCTTCCCAGAGGAAAGACAGCCTTGCTAAAACTTTGATTTAATCCTGGTGAGATCCATTTTGGACTTCTGGTCCAGAACTGTAAGGTAGTACATTTGTGTTGTTTTAAGTGACTAAATTTGTGGTAATCTGTTATCACACATAGAAAACTAATACATAAATTGAAAAAGAATAATATCATAGAGATATTTTTAGAATCCTGTCTTTTCAAGAGAAATACTCCATTGATTGATCTGATTGTACATCAGATTACATCATTTATAATTAATTTTATCAGTGAAGCAATCTCCTGCTCTAGTACCTTATATGTTAATTTAATTTATTAAATTAAAAATTAAATATATGATATATAGTTATAAATTAAAGAATTAACTTATAAATTACCACTTTTTAAAAGCATTGAAATGTGCTTGCTTTGGCAGCACATATACTAAAAGCATTGAAATATTTTTTATTATGGAAGTATAATTGTAATACAATTATATATTAGTTTCAGATGTACAACAGTGATTCAACAATCCATATATTACTTAGTGTTCACCATGATAAATCTAGTTAACTGTCTGTCACCAAACATTGTTATTATAATATTATTGACTGTATTCCCTATTGCTGTATTTTTCATCTACATGACTTATGACTACATGACTGGAGATTTGTACCTTTTAGCCCCCTTCACTTATTTTGCCCACCCTCACCTCACCTGTGGCAAACACCAGTTTGTTCTCTATACTTAAGAGTTTGTTTTTTTTGCTTCTTCATTTGTGTTTTTTAGATTGCACATATAAGTGAAATTTTATGGTATGTGTCTTTGTCTGACTTATTTCACTTAGCATAATACCTTCTAGGTTTAACCATGTTGTCACAATTGCTGAGATTTTATTTTATTTATTTATTTTTTTTAAATGATTTTTTTTAAAGATTTTATTTATTTATCTGACAGAGATCACAAGCAGGCAGAGAGGCAGGCAGAGAGAGAGAGGGAAGCAGGCTCCCCATTAGCAGAGAGTCCGATGTGGGGCTCGATCCCAGGACCCTGGAATCATGATCTGAGCCGAAGGCAGAGGCTTTAACCCACTGAGTCACTCAGGTGCCCCAAGATTTTATTTTTTGAATGGTTGAGTAGTATTCCACTGTGTGTGTGTACCCCATCTTCTTTCTTCATTCATCTATTAATGGACACTTGGGTTGCTTCTGTAACTTGGCTATTGCAAATAATGCTGCCATAAAGATGGAACTGAATATATCTCTTCATTTAGTGTTTTTATTTTCTTTGGGTAAATAGCCAGTATTGGAATTACTAGATCATATGAGATTTTTATTTTTAATTTTTCTGGGAGTCTCCATACTGTTTTCTACAGTGGTTGTACAAATTTAAGTTCTCACCAACAGTGCAGAAAGGCTCCCTTTTCTCTACACCCCACCAGCACTTGTTATTTCTTGTTTTTTCCATGCTAGCCATTCTGACTGCTATGCGGTGGTATCTCATTCTGGTTTTGACTTACATTTCCCTGATCCTTAGTGATTTTGAGAATTTTTTTATGTGTCTGTTGGTCATCTGTCTTCTTTGGAAAAATGTCTATTCAGTTCTGCCTATTTTTAAATCAGATTTTTGTTGTTGTTGTTGTTTTTGTTGCTGTTGAGTTGTACAAGTTCTCTTTATTTATTTTAGATATTAATCCCTATTGGATATCCTTTAAAAATATTTTCTCCCATTCATTAGGTTGCTTTTTTTTTTTTTTTTTTTTGCAGTGTGAAAGCTTTTTATTTTGACATAGTACCAATAGTTTATTTTTGCTTTTGTTTCCCTTGCTTGAGAAGACATGTTCATGAATATATTGATGAGGCTGATGTCTAAGAGATTACTGTGTTTTCTTTTATGAGTTTTATGGTTTCAGGTCTCATTTAGGTCTTTAATCCACTTTGAGGTTTTTGTTCGTTTGTTTATTTGGTATGATATAAGAAAATGGTTCAGTCTCATTCTTTTGCCTGCAGCTGTCCAGTTTTCCTAACACCATTTATTGAAAAGACTGTCTTTTCCTCATTGTATATTCTTTCCTCCTTTTTCATTGATTAATTGATTGTATAAGCTTGAGTTTATTTCTGGGCTCTTTATCCTGTTCTATTAATCTATGTGTCTGTTTTTGTGCCAGTACCATACTGCTTTGATTACTATAGTTTTGTAGCTTAAAATCTGAGCTTGTGATACCTCCAGCTTTGTTTTTCTTCCTCAAGATTGGTTTGGCTATTTGATGTCTTTGTAGTTTCATACAAATTTTAGGATTATTTGTTCTAGTTCTGTGAAAAATGCTATTAGTTGTTTGATGGGGATTTCACTGAAAATTTCTTTTGGTAGTATGGACATTTTAGCAATATTTGTTCTTCCAATCCATGAACATGGTGTATCGCTCCATTTGTTTGGGTCATCTTCAGTTTCTTTCATCAATATCTTATAATTTTCAAAGTATATATATTTCATGTCCTTGGCTAAATTTATTCCCAGGCAGAGGGAGTGGGAGAAGCAGATTCCTAGCTGAGCAGGAAGACTGATGTGGGGCTTAATCTCAGGATCCTGAGATCATGACCTGAGGTGAAGGCAGACATATCAACTGAGCCATGCAGGTACTCCTTTTCTTGCCAGTTTGGTTGCTTTTCATTTCTTTTTCTTGTCTGATTGCTATAGCTAGAACATCTGGCACTATGTTCAATAAAAGTGATGAGAGTGGGAATCCTACTCTTGTTCCTCATTTAGAGGAAATGCTTTCGGTTTTTTTTTTTTTTTGAGTATGTTGTTAGCTCTGAATTCTTTATATATGGCCTTTGTTATTTTGAGGTATGTTTCCTCTAAACCCACTTTGTTGAGAGTTTTTATTATGAATGGATATTGTATTTTGTCAAATGCTTTTAACTGTATCTAATCATATACCTTTTCTACTTCCATTTGTTAATGTGATGTTGTATTTTGATTGATTTGTGAATATTGAATCAACCTTGTAACCCTGGGATAAATCCCACTTGATCATGGTGATTTATCCTTTTAATGTATTGTTGAATTTGATTTGCTAATACTTTGCTGAGAATTTTAAAATCTGTGTTCGTCGGGGATATTGGCCATTTGTCTCTTAAATCATCTGTAAAAACAAATTCTAAACAGTATATTATCAAAGGATTATTTCTCAGTATCACTATTTCCCAGTTTAAAGAAATTTTACCTTTTGACAACTTTCACCCTTTTCTTGCACTTCCATCCCCACCTCTGGCAACTACCAGTCTGTTTTCCATATGAGCTTGCTTTGTTGTTGTTATTGTTGTTGTTGTTTTGAGATTCCATATATAAGAGAGAGAATACAGTGATTGTCTCTCTGACATATTTCACTTAGCATAATGCCCTCAAGATTAATAGAGAAATTATATACTACCAATTTGGATGAGATGAAATACGATTTTAAGCAATAGTTTGCCTTTACTTTTATCCATTTGCAAATTTAAACAAGCCATTTTGCTCTTTAAAGTTTGGTTAATTTACTCTTTTTCTCTTTAAGAGGTTTTGTTAGCTTAGAAACTGTTTCTCTCCCGTATTTATCTCAATGCACTGATCATTTCAGTTTTTTGGGTGGGTTTCCATAAACTTAAAAACATCTACCTCTAGAGGGCACATATCTTTTCTTGGCTGGTTCCTTGGATTCCACATGGTCATCAGTGATGACTTTAGAGTACACCATATGCCAGAGCCACAGATTCCCCCTCTAATGGTTTTGACCTCTGGGCAGACAAAATTAATGCAGGCATTGGGATGTGGTATGTGGTAGAGTTAACAACCATAGTGCTGACCTCACTTCCGGTACTATTTGTTATTACACAGAGTCAGATCTATTACAGCTCAGAATGCATTTTCCCTCAAAAAATAACCATACATGGGGGCGCCTGGGTGGCTCAGTGGGTTGAAGCCTCTGCCTTCGGCTCAGGTCATGATCCCAGGGTCCTGGGATCGAGCCCCGCATCGGGCTCTTTGCTGGGCGGGGAGCCTGCTTCTCCCTCTCTCTCTGCCTGCCTCTCTGCCTACTTGTGACCTCTGTCTGTCAAATAAATAAATAAAATCTTAAAAAAAAAAAATAACCATACATGGTAGGATTGCAGTTTAACATGGTTCTGCTACAAGGCAGGTGTTAATTCTGAATCCCAGTGTTAGCATCATAAAAGGTTTTTGTTGATTTTTCTTTTCCAGAGACCATTATTTTGCCTGAAGCCTGTCTTAATTATTTCAGAATTTTTGATTTTTGACACTACAATACACTGAGAGTAATGGTGTTTTGGGGGTTTTACATGCAAAATTAACATAACATGAACTACAAAATAAATCTCTTTAGGGAAAATTTTGTCATTATCATCATCATAATAATTGGCCATTATTCAGAAGAAAAATGTAGCATCTCATCTATTCTTTGATTAATTAATTAATTAATTGCTTTATTCATGAAGAACTCAAAGGAACATTGAAAGCATTGTGGTGGTTTCAAAGAAGCAGCTAACAGTTTTCATCCTGTGAAGGTATATTTCTGTTGAGGGAGAAAATCACACTGAAATAGAATATAAATGAAATAACATATGAACAAAATCACTGATAGGAAATTTCTCTGTTGTGAAATTAGAATACCAGGGACAGTGTTGTAGAACAATAAGGCTAGGTGAGCAGAATTAGCAAAAAAAGGCTTTTATGTGTTGTGATGAGCACTGGGTGTTATACGCAACTAATGAATCGTTGAATACTTCATCAGAAACTAATGATGTACTATATGCTGGCTAACTGAATGTATTAAAAAAATAAAAGACTTTTTATAGGCGAAAGTCTTGAATTAGGTCTTAAAGAAAGTGATGTATTATGAAACCAAGAGTGCATTACATTTTCTGATTTCAAAACATATTACAAAGCTACAGTAATTAAAACAATATGAAACTGGCATAAAGACAAATGAAACAAAATATAAAGCCCAGAAATAAACCCATGGATGCATGAGCAACTGAATTTCAACAAGGATGCCAAGGATACACAATGGGGAAAAGATAATCTCTTCAGCAGAAAGTGTTGGGAAAACTGGATATCCATGTACAAAAGGATGAAATTGGGCTTTTATCTTATACCATACATAAAAATCAACTCAAAATGGATTAAAGACTTAAAGACCTGAAACTAAAAATCCTAGAAGAAAGTATAAGGGAAAACCTTCATGACATTGGTCTTGGCAATCATTTCATGGATATGACACCTAAAACAGGCAACAAAGCAACAAAGGAAAAAATAGACAAGTGGGATTATATCAAACTAAAAGCCTTCTTCACAGTCAGGGAAACAATCAACAGAATGAAAAGGCATAACCTACAGATGGGGAGAAATATTTGTAAACCATAGAGCTAATAAGAGGCTAATCTCCAAAATATATAAGGAACTCCTACATCTCAATAGCAAAACCCCAAAACCAAAACCAAAAAAAGGCCTCCAATCCCCCCTAAACACCTCAATTAAAAAAAACAAATAGACATTTCTCCAAAGAAGACATTTGAATGGCCCACAGGTATATGAAAAGGTGCTTAACATCATTAATTATCAGATAAATTGAAATCAAAACCACAATGACATATCACCTCACACCATTTAGGGTGGCTATTATTTTTTTTTTAAGATTTTATTTTATTTATTCAACAGACAGAGATCACAAGCAGGCAGAGAAGCAGGCAGAGAGAGAGAGGAGGAAGCAGGCTCCCTGCTGAGTAGAGAGCCCGATGCGGGGCTCGATCCCAGGACCCTGGGATCATGACCTGAGCTGACAGCAGAGGTTTTAGCCCACTGAGCCACCCAGGTGCCCCTAGGATGGCTATTATTAAAATAACAAAATATAACAAGTACTGCAAGGATATGGAGAATAGAACACTTGTACCTTGCTGATGGGCATGTAAAATGGTACCACCACCTGAAAAACTGTGTGTAATTTCTTAAAAAATTAAAAATAGAACTACCATATGATCCAGCTGTCCAGCCTCTGGGTATATATCCTAAGAATTGAAATCAGGATCTGGAAGAGTATCTGCACTCCCATGTTTATTGCAGCATTAGTTACAATAGCCAAGATTTAGAAACAACCCAAATGTTTATCAATAGACAAGTAGATAAAGAATATGGGGTACACACATATGATGGGCTATTATTCAGCCTTAAAAAAGAAGGAAATCGTACCACTTGTGACAACATGGATAGTCCCAGAAAATGTTGCACTAGGTAAAATAAGTCAGTTACAAAAGGTCAAATACAACATGATTCCACTTATGTGAGCTATCTAAATTAGTCAGACTCCTAGAAGCAAAGAGCAGGTGGTTGATGCCAGGGTATGAGGGGAGAGTGAAATAGGAGTTGCTCAATCAGTATAAAATTATAGTTACAAAAGGTGAATAAGATAAAGAGATGTATGACATGGTACCGATGATTAACAGCATGGTGTTGCCACTTAAAAACTTGTCAAGTGGGTAGATTTCATGCTAAGTGTTCTTAACACACACACACATGTGCATGCATGCAGGGGGACACAAGAAATCTTTTGGAGATGGTGGATATATTTATTAACTTGTTTGTAGTGATAATATCACAGATATATGCATATGAGTCTAAACTCCTCAAAATGTGAACATTAAATATGTGCAACTTTTTGTATATTGAGTGTATATATTTTTGTATATTTTTTTCCCTAATAAAGTGGGGGGAAAAAAGGAAGTGATAAACACAAATGAATGGATCAGAGAAGCATGTATTGTGAGAAGGACAGCAAAGACTTAAAGGCAAGGAGGACCAAGGTCAATGTGGGGGCTGTGTGCCAAAGACAAAGTTGGAAACCCCGCTATAAGGAGATCACTATTTGATCCCAATAACTAGAATGCCTAATAAGATTAAGGAAGTCAATGGGGCGCCTGGGTGGCTCAGTGGGTTGAAGCCTCTGCCTTCGGCTCAGGTCATGATCCCAGTGTCCTGGGATGGAGCCCCGCATCAGGCTCTCTGCTCAGCAGGGAGCCTGCTTCCTCCTCTCTCTCTCTCTGCCTGCCTCTCTGCCTACTTGTGATCTCTGTCTGTCAAATAAGTAAATAAAATCTTAAAAAAAAAGATTAAGGAAGTAAAAAATGAAGCTTTATATCAACATTTTTGTATTCCATTTATCATTTCAGTTGGGGTCTGGGAGGGAAGATTTAGACACCCTGTGTATAAATCACCCGGTTACCTGGAACTCCCCGGAGAACATGGCTTGACTTGTGTTTATTAATCCTTTTGATATAAAGTCTCTAAAAATGATTTTCCTTTTTGTGACAAGGAGTAATTTATGCTTATTTCTCTGGACAGTCTCATGGCTTGGTATTCACATTTTCTATATCTTGTAATCAGTCTATCAGGAAAGCTAGTTAGATGAAGAAGTCAAGACTACTTTAGATTAACCATCAATGACTGTTGAAATGGGACTATTTTCCAAGTGTTACTTATGTTCTTAATTTTAAAAATAAAATGTATCTGATGCAGAAGCTGGGATTCCCCAAAGTTGAGGAGCCTTAACTTTTCATTATGGTGCAAAGGAGCATTAAGGAGCAAATTAATCTTAACTGTGATGAAGGTTAGAGGCTGAATAGAGGCTTCCTTTGGAGTCTTCTGTTATTTAATCAACTGTTAGGAGTGGAAGATAAGTAATCTAACTCCCTTATAATAACAGTGCTGATAATGATGCTGGTAACAGCCCGAAGTTTACCGTCATCCATAGATTAGTTTACTTGATTTTCACCATAATCCCATTATGAGAACATTACACTCTTTGTATAGATAAAGAAACCAAAGCTCAGAGAGATTGATTACAAAGTCAAGGTCATACAGCAAAGCAATGTCAGAGATGATGTTTGCAGCTAAGTTTGTTGAACCACCACTCTGAAGCCAACATTCTTCACTGTTATCTTCCTATTGCTACTTCATACACATGAGGAAATTGAGGCAGAAAAAGCTAATTCCATTAGCAAAAGCATAGGAATAGCTGCTTGCAGACTGTGGTAGAAGCTATGCCTTCAGACTAAGAGTCCTTGGAGGAACTGAGTCTGTGGGTTGGCCAGTGGTAATAGCTGGTCTTGCCTCTCCCTGGGTATTCTCTTACACCAGTGGGGGCTGCTCATCTTTGAGATGGGGGCTCATGTGACTTGATCATGCTTCAAGTATAATTCACGTTATGACAGAGGTAAGATGTTAATGCTCTTTGGATTTTAATTAAGTTGTATCACTTCCTCTGTTTTTGTTTTCTGATGCTTGGATTCATGATTAAAATGTTTCCTGAAAACAGATATTGAAAAGAGCTTTTTGAATGGGCTGGGCTCTAACTTTTAGAGATACAGAAGTTTATAGAGACAGCTGCCTAAACAGGTAGTATTTTTTTCCCGTCCTGTCTTCTCTGTAAGTTGCAAGACTGTAATATTTGAGAATATATGAGGATATATTATGAGGATATATTCCATAACCACTGTTCTTGACTCTAAGTATTAACAATTGCTCAGGAAAAGCTGTAACCTCACTCTTTAAGCCTCTGTAAAACTTGGAGCCTTTTGAAATGTCCTGAGAGTTGACATGGGACATATAGTACTCCATCTTACACCGTGGAGTCTGTGGAGTTAACCCACTCAGGGATCCAGCACTATAAAGGGAAAGTAGGTTTTCACTGGACTGGGTCTTCCAGAAAATAACTTGAAAATTTCAAGCTTCACTATAGTCTGAAACACCTGCCTGAGTCAATGATGCAAACTCTTCCTTTTCCATCAATTCACACTTTTGAATGGACATCAATGAGGGTTATGGCTTTTACATTCTCATTTACATTTGAAGGTTGTATATATGATGATTGTATTTTTTTATAAGAAGAAAATATAATAATTAAAATGTAAAAATATATGAAAAACACAAAAGGCAAATTTGTGTTATGCATTTCCTTTGGGGAAGGCTCAGTGTTACCCATTTAAGGACATAACTGAAAATTCTGACAAAGTTTATTTCTCCTTACAAAATGTATGACCTATTAAGGAAACTGAGTATTTACATAAGTCATTGTTTAGCAATGTGGATGCTGGGGAAAATTAAAATCTGTGATTTTTCTAAAGAGAGAGCATTCACTTTGTTTTGGAGTACTCAGGCAAGTCTAGGAGGTGGGAAATGAGGTGGACCTTAAAATATGGCTAAAATTTTGGTGTGAAAGGCTTGAAGGTGGGAGGCACAAGTTACACTGAGGGAATATGTAGGTCTGTCTGGCCAGAGCAGGGTCAGTGTTAAGTGTTCTTTGGGGAGGTAGGAGTGAAAGTGAGAGGTATGTTCTGCCTATGCTTGTCTCATACTTCTTCTCCAACACAGGGCTTTGGGAAACTTTAAGTGTGAGCAGACATTTTGTT
>RCUC01148145.1:0-27188 GCA_003697995.1 Taxidea taxus jeffersonii
AGACTAGATACATCAATTTCACTTGGATCAGATGTGTCCAGGTGACCAGCTTTTGGCCAATGAAATGACATCACGAGTGTTGACTACTAGGGTTACTTAAAAAGGAAGAGGCGTCCCAGCTTTATCGCATCTAGTTGTTTGAAATGAGACCACTGTGACTCATTTGTGTTCCTGCTAGTACTAGAAGAGTAGTAGGGGAAGGAAGAAGAAGCCTGGATATATCTAGAACTTCCATACCAGTTTGGGACCATGTGCCTCTAGATTTATTTTTCATAGCGGAGTTAAATTTTTATCTGTCTTAGATATTGCTATTTTGGGTTTTCTTTTGTATGAATTTAAAATGGATCCTGACTAATAAAGCACATGATTCAAATATATATAATGGCCAGATCTACACCAACTATGGATTTGAGGAGAGAACACTGTTTCCAAAAATACTTAATGGAAAAAAATTAACCTTTAATATGGAAAGAAACACGTTGTAGTAATGTCTGGGAAAATATGTAAAAGTCTCTTATATCCAGATTTCTGCCACTTACAATATCCTTTATAGAAATAGTTGCCAGTGAGGTGCCTGGGTGGCTCAGTGGGTTAAAGCCTCTGCCTTCAGCTCAGGTCATGATCCCAGGGTCCTGGGAGAGAGCCCCACATTGGGCTCTCTACTCTGCGGGGAGCCTTCTTCCCCCTCTGCCTCTCTGCCTACTTGTGATCTCTGTCAAATAAATAAATAAAATCTTAAAAAAAAAAAAAAAAAGAAATAGTTGCCAATACTCCCAAACTCCTCTGAAACTCACTATTGATTTCCAAAACTTTCTCCCAAAATGGTCTCATTTGTCTCTTCTTTTTGCACAACCTCAAAATCTCATATCAATTATTTTTCTCTAGTTAGCTTTTCTGTTACACAATGTAAATCATCTTTAGCTGAACTTTGGTTCTTTCTGGTTCTTGCTCTCTTTCCTTTATTTTCATCAGACTAAAAGAAAAAGCAAGTTAACTCAGATTCTTCTTTAGGAACTACAAGATGGAAGAGTTAGAGTAATATGTGGAATATGCTTAAATTAATATTTTTGGGCTTTATCCAGACAGGTTGAGAGTGGGATATTTTTGAGCCATCTAAGTAAAGATGTTTGGTGGACACTTCTATATAAGAATCTGAAGCTCAGAGTGGAATCTGGGCATAGATAGATGAATCTGGGATTTGTTAACATATTCACAGTAAATGAAACCATGGTTATTGATGAGATTTCTTAGGTTTGGGAATATAGCATCAAAAAAGAAAAGTGCCTGAGACCAAATGCTGAGCTAAATGTTCTTTACTTAACTCCTGGGCAGAGGTCAATGAACTGGCAAAGGAACTGAGGAAATAGAGCTTGAAAGAGATCCAGAAGACTGTTATTTCAGGACATGTATTTGGGGTGCCTTAGTGGCTCAGTCAGTTGAGCAGCTGCCTTTGACTGGGGTCATGATCTCAGAGTCATGGGATGGAGCCCTGCATTGGGCTCCAGCCCGCATCCCAGCTTCCTGCTCAGCAGGGAGCCTGCTTATCTTCTCCCTCTGCCTGCCTCTCTGCCTACTTGTGATCTCTCTCTGTCAACTAAATAAATAAATAAAATCTTTAAAAAAGTAAAGCCATTTTGATAGTCTTGAGCTATTAATATATTTAGAAGATAGACTTTCATATATTAACTTCATTTTGCCAATGCCTCTCCTATAACAGGCATTTAAAAAGAAAAATCCTGATATCTACAAGCTTAGTTTTTTGTTTTCTTTTTTTTTTCATAAAATAATGTTTAGCAATATGCTCTAATTATTTTTACTTCATACTTATTTTGATTCCAAGTAAATGGAAGTTTTTCCACCAAAATCTGAGCAAGTCAGTCATTTCCATCTGTTTAAGTTTACTTAGATCTTCTAAATTTCTTCTTCCTGAAAGATTAGAAATATGAATTAGGCATAAAGCACCTAGATATTCTGATACACTTCTTTTGAAATTATTCTTTTCTCCTATTTCTTTTTAAGGATTTTATTTATTTATTTATTTATGAGAGAGAAAGAGTGAGAGAGAATCTGACTCTGAGGAGCAGGAGAGGGAGAAGCAGACTCCCCGCTGAGCAGGAAGAGCTGGATGTGGGACTAGATCCTAGAACCCTGGGATCATGACCTGAGCATTAGGCAGACACTTAACCGACTGAGCTACCCAGATGCACTTTTTTTCTCCAATTTTTAATGTGTCTAGCTTTTAATGATAAATTGTAACATATGTTTATTTTGTAATTGTTAATTTAAAAATTGTTGAATATTTATTATTAAGTACATTTTGGTAGGACCTATACTTAATTTTCTCACAAAATCAAAACTGGAAGAGTAACATTTATTTCTTTCCTTCTTACTCAGAAGCTACTACCCTGAATCACTATTTTCTACTTACATTTGAGCACTACCTAATCATTTTCTTAGATGCATGACTTCCTTCATTTCAAGGAGCTCTTTGAAATGCTTTTAGCATCATAAATTTATTTAGATTAAGTTTTTTAAAGGGCTACAATTTTTAGCCTCATCTTAACTGAATTTTTAACCATCTGAGTTATATCAGTTTTCTGTGAGCATTATCTATTTTAATAAAAGGCTCTTCTATCTATTCTCAAATATTAACCTTCATTTACAGCTAGAAATGCAGACCTAGAAAAAAATGTTCTTTTCCAATCCTATGGTGCATGATTATTTTGTGCAGATAAAATTTCAAGAATTGAAAAATTGAAATATCTTTCTTTTGTACAGTAGTACCAAAAAATTAAAAATAAACTAAATATAATAGTACATTATAAGGATAATGTATATCCATTCAAAAATTGATTTGGAAAAATAAGTTATGAAACATTACCCATAGCATATATATATATATATATATATATATATATATATATATATAGTCCCCCTCAGATTCCCATTTCAAAAGGAGGAAAGTTTAAGATCCTCATGCTAAATGGCAATTTAACTCTGCTACTTATTAGTTGGGTGATCTCAGGCAAAATCTTTCATTTCTTCATGTACCACATTCATCACCTATAAAGTGAGAAATGCAATAGGACCTGATTCATAGTGTAGCTATGATGTTTACATGGATTATAACTATAAGCACTAAGAATGCTGTCTGACTCAAAGAAAATGTGGTTTTTTTTTTTTTTTTAATGAAATGTACTGTCAGTTATTTCCAAATACCTGCCTTCACCTAGGCTTTGGTCCATTTTGACATTTAGTCTACTTCAAGGCCAAAAGGAAATAAAGTAAAATGAAGTGAGACATACAAAACAAAATTCATTTCTTTGATAAAATTCTTCTTTATTATGAAATGGTATGCTTACTTACACCATTTTAGAGATTCCAGGTCTTTCTTTTTACAAAATATTAACCTAGTAAATGATCATTATTGCTATTCTTCCCACTACGTATGCATTTAGTATCTAGAAAAAGGCAGTGTTACAAAATTCAAGTTACTTTATGTAAAATGTTTGCAATTTTATTATTCCATGAACTGAAAAGTTTGTAAACCACTGAATTAGAAAAACCTACCCCAGTCTCTATTTCTCTCAGGCTATTCATTGCAAACTAGCTGGGACGCAGTAGAAATACTCTGGATAAAAATTCAGGAGGGACGCCTGGGTGGCTCAGTTGGTTAAGCAGCTGCCTTCGGCTCAGGTCATGATCCCAGCGTCCTGGGATCGAGTCCCACATCGGGCTCCTTGCTTGGCAGGGAGCCTGCTTCTCCCTCTGTCTCTGCCTGCCACTCTGTCTGCCTGTGCTCGCTCTCTCTCTCTCTAATAAATAAATAAATAAAATCTTTAAAAAAAAAAAAATTCAGGAGACCTGCATTAAAACCGATTTCTGTTTATCATATTTTGTCACAATAAGCAAGTAACTTAGCTTTTCTTAATTTACATTTTCTTATCTTGAAAACAGGTAAGATGTTATTTCTGCTTTGAAAGAGTAACTGGTACAGAACTTGGCATTCCAACAAAAACACCTTTAAAATTTAAAATTATACAAAACACATGACTCACTATTTTCAGGCATTGAATAAGAGGCAGTTTGGGACAGTGATCCATGAAGAAAGGAAAACAAATTATATGAGCCTCAAGATTGCCAGCTTTCTTCACTGACACAGAGCAGGGAAATGGGGCCAAACCTAAGTGAATCTTGCTTAACTAAGAAGACAGGGGTCTGGATTTGTAGTTATTGAGGCAGCTAGAGTTTGCAGGGCACAGTATCTAAGAAGGAGGACCTGTTGAGGGAAAGGTTACCTATAAGTCCACATGAATTTATTCCTTGTTTGGCCAGTGATTAGGCTGAAAAGCAAAGAGCAAACTTCTTTCATTCCTAGCAGAGAATGGGTACCATGGGGGCAGAAGACTGAATATTGAGAGGCTAGCTGTGCTGGGGGACAATGGAGTTACAGTTCATCCAGAGGAGAAAGTAATTACTGAGCACATTGGCTGTCTGTTGAGACCCCAGAAAGACCATATTTTTTAGTAAAGACCACATCCAAGAGTAAGGGCCGAACCACAGGACTAAGTTCAAAAGCAAAATAGATAGACCTTAACAACAGATGAAACCAAGTCTGACAGGACCAAAATTACCCACCAGCAATTTATCTGTCAAAATAAATTCAACATATTTTAACAAATTTGACATTATCCAGATGCCCTACAGCTGTCAGATGCAATGTCCAGCTTACAGTGCAGGATTACTAAATGTGCAAAAGAAAACACATTTGTGACCTTCTGTTAAAATACATAGGAACCAATACTTATGTACTTCATGTATTAGAATTAGCACAAGAAGAATATAAAAGGTAAAGCTGCTATTTTAGATATTTTCAATGACTTAACATATGAAAAGATGGGGAGAAACATGAAAATGTGAGAAATTCAAAATGTAATATAAGATTATATAAAAGATACATAAAATATAGTCAGTGGAGTTTTTAATAGATTGGGAATGGGAGAAGAAAAGTTCAGTGAACTTAAAACTGCATTGTCAGAAATTCTTTGATTCAAAGAACTGACAAGAAAAAAATTTAAAAATAAACATTCTTAGTAAATTGTGAGATAATATTATTTAATATAGAGATGTAATTAGAAGCACAAAGAGGAAAAAATGATTAGTCACAATGAATATTTGAATAAATAGCTTCATGTATTCCATACTAAGGAGTTCAGCAAACCTCAAACAAAATAAATATGGCAAAAAATAAAAGAGGTACATCATATTGAAAGTGCTGATGACCACAAGCAAATAGACAAATGTTGAAGCTGCAAAGTCAAAAGATTCATTACATAGAGTAGAATAGCAAAATAAGAGCAATAAGAATGACTACATTTTTGTTTATTAGAAACAAAGACCAGGAGACAATACAGGAATATTTTTAAAGAGCTATAATGATGGGGGGAAAAAAGGATAAACTATCAACCCAAAATTACATAAAAATCTGAAAATGTTCATTAACAGTCATGAAATAAAATTTCAGATCAACAGAACCAAAAAGAATTCACTACTAGCAGTCTTACACCATAAGACATACTAAAAGAAGTTAGTTTGAAGGAACCAATTTAGAGAAAAGGATGAAAAGGTCTAGAAACTGTAAATATGTGGAAAAAATATACATATACTTCTATATATATTTATATATAAATTTATAGATATATTTATGTATGTATTTATATTTATTTGTATGTGTATATAAGTGTATACATACAAATAAATATATATACATGCATGCATACATATATACATCTTTAATTCTCTTTTATTTTTTATTTTTTTAAAGAATTTTTTATATATTTATTTGAGAGAGACAGAGTGTGAGAGAGAGCACGAGTGGGGGGGGAGGGGCAAAAGGAGAGAGAGAAGCAGGCTTCCTGCTGAGCAAGAAGTCCAATGTGGAGCTCCATTCCAGGACCCTGGGATCATGACCTGAGCTAAAGGCAGATGCTTAACTGACTGAGCCACCTAGGTGCACCATCACTTTTAAAAAAGTATTAAACTATTTTTAAAAAATAGTATTACATAAAGTTATATATATCTACTAATATATTAATAGATCAGTGCACACAGTTACTCACATTTTTTACTTTGAATAGGTATTGAATTTTGTCAAATGATTGACCCCTATAATTGTTATAATTATCTCTTTGTTTTAGACTGTAAGTATAGTAGATTATAGTAACTGACTTTCAAGACTGATCCAGCCCTGTTTATAGAATAACCCCCACTTCGTCATGGCATATTTCTCTTTTTGCATCTTGTTAGATTCTACTTGTTAATATTTTGTTGAGGATTTTTTGCATCCATATTCACAAGGAATATTTATTTATTTTACAGCTATGTTCATAAGAGTCATTAGTTTTGCCACTTTGGTGCTACTGTCTTTGATTTTGATGTCAGTGAAAAGCTGTCCTCATGAAAATTGAGATGTTTTCTTATTTTCTGGAAGAGATTTTGTAAATTTCTGTAGAAATCACCCATGAGAACATCTGATCCATTACTTTTTTTCAGGAGGTTGTTAGCATGAATTCAATTTCTTTGGTCATGAATTCATTTTTGGCCATGAATTCAGTAGTTAGAGGCATAGTTGGATTGTCTATTTCATCCTGGGTGATGTTTTGTTTTGTTTTGTTTTTTCTTTTGTTTCCAGTTTGTGGATTTTGAGAAATTAGTCCATACCATTTCAGTTCTAGAATTCAATCATGAGAAAATAAATAATCTCATTAGAAAATAGGAAAAAAGACTTAAACAGATATTTGCCAGAGGACATACAGATGGGCAGTAACCATATGAAAAGATATTCAACATCATTAGCCATTGGGGAAATGCTGATTAAAGTCATGATAAGCTAACATTACACAGTTATTAGAATGGCAAAATTTTTAAAAAGTCAAAATACCCCCCAAATCCAGTATTACAAGGTTACATAGTGCATTATTCTATTACTTTAATATTCTCAAAGTGATGGAGAACAGATCAGAAGTTACTAGGGCTTTAAGTAGGAAGGAGGGTAAGCCTATGAAATGATAACATTGGGGGGTTTCTTTGAGATTATGAAGCAATTTGTGTCATCCATCTATCTACCAATTCACCCATCCATCCAACCATCCATCCATCCATCCATCCACCCATCCATCCAACCATCCATCCATCATAAGTTTTCTAGAACTATATATAAAAAAAGAAGTTTCCTGTTTTGATAATGTACTGTGATATTGTAAGAGGCTTTCAATGAGGGAAACTAGTAGAATCAGGGTACATGAGGATTCAGTGAACTATTTTTGCCCTTCATATAAATCTTATACTTAAAAGAATTACCTAGAAATATAAAGCTTACATAATAGATGAAAATTTGGTAAGGTTTGGTACTACAGAATAGACCGAACAAGCAAATAAATAAATACATGGCACAAGGCTATTCTAAATGATCCTCAAAGTTATAGTTTACAAAGCATGAATTTAAAAGAGAGCTAATAAAATGAGCCCTTTATACAAAAGCTTATCATAAATATGAAATGAAGAGTGAAAGAAACATCAGAGCACTTTCCTTCTGGCTGTGATAGGGCCATGTGAAAGAGAACTTTAGGTAGTCTCTAGAAGCTGAGAGAGACCTTCTATCAGCAATCACCAAGAAAACAGGAATCTTCACCGTATATAGCAAGATCTAAATTCTGCCAACAACTTTAATAGAAGCAGAAAAAGATCTAGGATAGATAAGATTAGATCTCCATTATGATTACCTGGAAGTCAATTAATTAGTAACCTAATTATCTGATGTGATTTTCCATCACATACACAGGCCTCACCAACACTAAAAGGGAGAGAATTATAAATGAGTATGTATACCAACATTTTTATTCATATATAAGAGATATTATTCAGTATTTATTTTTCTCTGCCTGGTTTGTTTTATTTAGCATAATGTTCTCCAGGTATATCTACCTGTCCACTCATCCATCTATCCATCTTGTCAAAAATGGCAGAATTTCCTTGTTTTTTAAGCCTGAATAATATTCCATTATATATATAATGGAATATTATATATATATATTATATATATAATGGAATATTATATATATATATAATGGAATATATATAATCCCCAGTGGATTTTTATAGACTTTCAAGTTCTCATTTAATGGTTATAATTATGCTACCTCTCTTTTGGTCTGGCCTGGTTCTAGACTCTTTGACATCCAGTTATCCTCTTTTAATTGTGTTTTAATTTACTTACATCCTTCTTAAAATATTTCTCTGGGAATAGAAACATATTTATCTAATTAGTGTAGAGAAAAAACATTAGTATTAATTACCCATTCTTATTCATCCTGAAAGTAAGATCATATTCTCACTTTTTAAAACATGGACATTTCATGTACAGGTGAAGGGAATAACGGGTTTGATAAGTTAGTAAATCCGTGATTTCTTTCTATACTTTTTTTCCTAAACAATCTCTTACATCCTTTTTCTCCAAGCAAACAACTACACACACATTTCTGTCTTTTTCTTTTTAATGGAGTGAGATCATATACATCAATCTTTGGAACTTTAATATTACAAATCATGTTAATATAAATGAAAGTCTTTCTCATGTCTATATTACATTTTATTTTATAAGAATGCTATATTTCGCAATTACCCTATCAAGCCTCATGTTGTCTTGAATATAAATAATATAGCTTTTAACGTCCTCATAATTTGTGTGTTTTGTTTTTGTTTTTTGCATTTGTTTGAGTATCTCTATATACTAGGTTAGAAATGGTTCCCGATAGCAATACAGGAACCAATTTAATTAACTTAGAACCAAAAATACTTATTATCATAAGAATACTGTGGTTCAGAATGTCCTCAGGAATTTTAGGGTCCCAAACTTAGAGAAAAATTAGAACATAAAAGCAAGGAATAGCCAATATCTCATCCCAGGTTTGTACATCTTTGAGGCTTAAATAATATGCATTGCATTATTTCTCTGAACATAAAGTGTTACAAATATTAAGGCTAAATGTTAGTGAGCAACCTTTATTATAGCATTGGATTTTCAATCCACAACTGGCAAGACAAATGACCTTTCACTGCCCCTGAACATTTTGTCAGTTCTCTTAGGGATCGAAATCCTATGCAGAAGCATCAGGCTGGCCAAGACTTACTAGTGTTATTTTAAAACTTCAAGAGAGGATATCTGATTTATTGAGGCTTCTCTGCAGGAGATATGGTCCTGGGTTCCCCCAAATTAAGAAACCCATGCAGATATTGAGGAATCGTAAACAAATTACTCAAAATATATATACATTTCCAATTTTAATAAACACCATCAAATCCCATTCCAGATAAATTTCAACAATCCTCACTCCTATCCAGAGTAGATGAGAGAATATTTGTTCTAATAAGCACTGAAAATTATCAATTTTTAAATTATTGCCCATGTGACAAAAATGAGAATGATCATTACATGTTGCAATTTGGATTTTCCTAATTACTTATGAAGATTAACATCTTTAAATTTATTTTAAAATACTGAGATTTCTAGTGATACATTTAGCATATTTCTGTATTCATTTTTGTTTCAATTTTAGGGGCTATTTTTATTCTAGCGTTGTTAAATCTTTATTTAATTTAATGATGTGAATATTTTTGAAATCTATTTTATTCTTGCTGATCTCATCCAGTGTATTTTCTTTTCCTTAGTTTTGTGTGACCTTGAGATTTGAGAGTGTGAACAGAATCTGTTGAAAAAAAAAAATCAGTGATTAGAAATGTTTTCACATGACATGGTCTAAGAGCAAGAAGATCCTGACCCTTCAGAAAGGCCAGGGACTCACTATCCACAGGTAATTATACCAATTATAAATGCACCACTAGGACTAACATTTCTAATTATCCAGTTGATTGATATAAAACATATTGAATATCTTCTTGCAAAGTTAAAAGTACACTGTTGCTCTACTATCATTGGTTGATTAGAAACTACACTGAAGGAAGTGAGGACCTTTGTTTAGCCATATTCATATTTATTATCTCACTTAAGTGCCATGAACTTCATGCTGTCCCACAATATTTGTGGGACAAGTACGTTTTTTTTCTGGGCACCATTCTAAGTGCTGGAGATAGAGCAGTGAACAAAGCAGGCAGTTTACTTTCATGGGATTTACATTTTATGGGATGAACTTGGTGAAAGCTTAAAAATGGATGAATATAAAGTGGTTCAGGCACTTTATATCAGAAGAATGATAAAACAGAGAAAAGAAGAGCTTAAGAGATGTGTATGTGACTGCACAAAGAGTAGCTAAGAAGCGCTAGCTGAGAAGGTGATTTTTGGACAGAGACCTGAAACAAGTGAGGGACAGGTCTTTGGGGGGAAAGCCCTTGTAGGCAGAAAGAGAGGTGAGTGCCAAAGGCACTAAGTCAAGGCCAAGGATCAATGTGGAGATTCAGTGGCTGCAGGAAAAATTCAGAAATGGTTGTGCAGTATAGATACGTGGCATTCTGGGTTTCACAGGGCCTTATAGTTATGGTAAGGACGTGTGTTTGTACCTGAGTGACATGGGCAGCCATTGAAAGCTTTTGAGCAATGAGTGACATCACTTGACATGTTTAAAAGGATGGCTTCGCTGCTTTGTAGAGAAGAGACTATAGAGGAAGGAAGGGATAGAAGCACAGAGGCAAATGGTCTAAGCAAAATATTGCCAGGGCTCAGAGTGACTGAATAATTCTAATATTTTAATTGAAAGGGCAAAGATTTTATAAGTCAGTTACTTCACAGACACTGGTATTTTTTCTGGGTATATTGTGTGAATGCAAAAAATCTAGAAACACAATGTATGGGTGCCACTCTCAGTGCTACCAATTATTAGTTGTGTAATCATGAAAAACTTAATTTCTCTGCCTCAACTTCTCCATGTACAAAATGGAGTTATTGTGAGAACTAAACTATTTATTTACCTTAAGTACTTAGAATAGTACCTGACACACAGAAAGTGCTATGTAAATGTTGGTTATTATTATGTTTATTTTAGGCAAGACTTGTAACAAAATTTTTAGAGAAATCTTTATGGCCATATTGAATGGCTGTTATATTCTCATAAAGATATTTTCAGACAAATAAAAATAAGTGAGCAGAAATCCTTTCAATTTAATATAAGTCAATGATTCTAAATTAGGGACAATGTTTTTCAACAGACATTAACCAATGTCTGGAGACAATTTTAATTGTCATGCCTGGGGAGTGGCTCCCTCCTAAATCATACTACTCCCATCAGGTGGATGGAGGGTTTGGGATACCTGCAAGTATTCTAAAGACTTATTTACTATTTGAGAGAAAGAGTAAGAGTAAGTAGGGGAGGAGAGAGTCAAAGGGAAAGAAAGAGAGAATTTCAAGCAGACTCCCCAATGAGTGTGGAGCCTGACATAAGGACTTGATCTCATGACCCTGAGACCATGACCTGAGCCAAAATCTAGAGTCAGATGCTTAATTGACTGAGCCACCCACTGCCCCCTTTTATTTTTTAAAGTTTTATTCATTTATTTGGGGGGAGTGCCAGCAAATATTCTAGAAGGCGTAGGGCCTCCCTCCACAAAAATAATTGTCTATTTTAAAATGTCAATAGTGCATCACTGAGTAAACCTGCTGTAAATTCTAGAAACAGATTAGAGCAAATATTCCAACTTTTATGTTGACGTAAAAATATTTCGGCTGGAAAGATTTCACACTGTTATACTTTTCTACTTTTCTCCATGTGACAAGCACAAACACATCACTTTCTTCCCTATCTTTCTTTTTCAAAATTTTCCATCTCTGAGAAGCTTATGCCCAAATTACTGTAGTTTTTAAGATCACAACAGATTCCCTATTTTTAGTATTTAAACTTGGCACCATTGTTAGAGAAAGCTCTTGGAGCTTGAGTTCCTGCTACATGCAGCCTTTTCCATAGCATATTAATATATCCTAGTCTTTCTGATAAACCTTGAACTTTGTTATGGGATTTGTTTCGGGTGACTTTATATATTTCTATTTATAGTACATTTTAATGGACTATACCAGATCATTCATTTCCTTTTGTATGAGTTTTCCTTTCATAGCAAACCTCATTGGATTACACATTTGAATTTATAGGAGAATGGGTGTAAGCTTGGATCAATATCAAACACCTTGACCAGCACTCGGAAATGTACCCGGGACAGCCCACCTGGCCCTGCTGAGGACTCAGGGATGTTTTCTCAGTAAAAGCCATGAAAAAGTTGGAAACCTCTTCCTAGGGCTGCTTTAATCACCTCTCCTTTTTCTTAGTGATAGAGATATATGTTTTAAGACTCTCAAACTTCTCAGATTGTTTGCAGACATCGTCCGTATCTTGTATGTTATCTCTGGATCCAGGTTACTGGCAATCTGAGAACATTAAGATCTAGGACTCATTCCTTCCTATTTAGGTAAAGACTTTCAATGTGTTCTTCCTTTATTGCTTAAAAGGAGAGCATTCTAACATAAAACTATGAAGCAGTTCAACTGGATTGACCTTATGCTGTGTGGTAGTTTTTTTTTTTTTTTTTTTTTTATTAGTGCTTGCATTAAGAGCTTCAAGGACAAATGGATCTTAGTAATGGGCTGGGGCTGTGCTGATTTTGCACATTCCTTCCTTCCTATATTTAGTGATGTCCCATTGGCAGCTTATAACTGCCTGCAGCAGGAGGATTTATGCCATTGGACATTGGCCCATGCTACTGAGCTGGACTTTCTCCCCCAGAGCACCTGCTACTGTTAGTTTTATCAAGGAGTCCAACTTTTTTTCATTGTTTTATTAGACACTAGCCTAAGGACTACACAGATTGCCCCATGGTTTGAGGACAAGAGTTCCTGGGAACGATACTGGCAACCTTGGTGTTATAGTTAGTTTTAAAATGGGTGCTCTTACTTTACATGAGGACCATATTTCTCCCAGTTCATGAGACCCACGGAGAACCTGGGACAGTTAAAGGTGGAATAAGCAATTCCTTTTTAGTTCCCCTCATCATCAACATACTGCTAATTTTTCCAGTGCTCTTTATTCTATGACTTCCTTGCTGGGTGGTTTTCATCAGCCAGGTATTTCTGGCAGGTAAATATCCACAGACACATCTCAGAGTAAATATTATATTTACTCACTTTGCTTGTTTTGGGACCTCTGAGAAATAATGATGGGGTGATTTTGTTACTGCTGTCAACATTCACTGAAATCACTGGGCTGCACATTCAAATTTGGAGTTACTAATTTTTCAATAATTATATGTTAGTATTTAATTCTGTTGATTTCAAAAACAAAGACTTGAAATTTTATGTCATATCTGCTATTGAATATATCTTTGAATGGATCTTTCTTTTGGGCTTTTACTCAACATTGTTCTCATCTCTTCTATCAGCGAGGCTATAATTTTTGGTAGATGCTTTCATTCAAGGCTATTTGTCTTCTGCCAGCATGTTTGGTGACAAGAGGGGTATTTCAGAAACAAAGCATTTCATATTCCAAATATATATCTTATAGTGTAGCTTTTATGTGAAACCATCTGGGACTCATGTATCACCAGCTATATAAGACTATTTAGGACTTGTGTATCAGTTAGGCTGGTGGCCATGTAGATATTCTCAAACTCTAGTGCTATTCCCAAATCCCATATTTTGATTTTATTTCATTAGGAAAATATTTTGGATTTTTAGATCTTAGTGAAATGCATTTGTTTATACATAAATTGCAAAAATGTTTAAAAAAACCCATAAAATCAGAACAAATCACATAATAGTTCCCTGAGTTCTTAAGCAAAAGTCTGCCTTCCTATCATTTGAATTTTCCATAAAGATATCTTCGTTATAAAAGTCCATAGTAACAATATTCAGGTGCTTCTCATTCAGTAACATCTTGTTCTCCACTGGAGGCTTCAAGGGGTTTGGTTCTTTTACTTTTATTCTGCTTTCTATACTTCCAGTGCCTCACTCATATCAACTCTCAGAGGCTGCCTCTGTCCACAGCTGCCTAGCTGGTGTCAAGAACTTGCCCTCTTCCTGCAGGTGGCCTCACTTGTCTCCGGGCAATATCTGAGAGCAGACTGCTCAGCTCCTCTAAGATGGCGGCCCATCATGGGGCTGTTGTCATTCTGATGCTTGTGTCTACTCCTCGGGCAAACCAGCTTTTCTTCGCTATAACCTGTCTTGCTCTGTGTCATTTAAACTCTTCATAAACTTGTCCTTTATAACACTTTAAAACATTTATAAATGCAGAATAATAGATGTTTCAATGCAAACGACTTGGCAGCAGTACGAAAACATCAAGAAAAAGTAATACACAAAGTCATCTGCTCTTCACCCTGGTGCATACATTTCCAAGATTTTCTTATATTATGGTTTTAATATCTTTTACTTTTCACTTATCCTATAGTGAACAATTCCCATGTGATTGTGTATTTTTCTCACTATAATTATTTTTTTAAGTTCTTTATTTTAATTCCAGCATAGTTAACACATAGTGTTATATTAGTTCCTGGTGCACAATATAGTCATTCAACAATTTTAGCCATTACTCAGTGCTTATCATGGTAAGTGTACTCTCATTATGATTATTTTTAATGACTATTTACACACTACCTATTGTATACTTTTACCATAAATTTAGCCATGATCCTGTGTTGGGATTTTATTTTTTTTAAATAAAAAGAATGATGGGGGGGGGCGCCTGGGTGGCTCAGTGGGTTAAAGCCTCTGCCTTCATCTCAGGTCATGATCCCAGGGTCCTGGGATCAAGTCCCGCATCAGACTCTCTGCTCTCTAGGGAGCCTGCTTCCTCCTCTCAATCTCTCTCTCTGCCTGCTTCTCTGCCTACTTGTGATCTCTGTCAAATAAATAAATAAATAAATACATCTTTTAAAAAAAAAAGAATAATAGTTATCCTTGTACATATAGGATGTTAGAAAGGTGCTTGAAATTATATTACTGATCTGGGTGAAAACTATTGATATTTTCAATCATTTAAGATATTTTTCCAAATTGAACTCTATGTAGGGTGTTAGAATATACCTTCCACGATGATACATGAAGGTGCCTATCTTTACCCACCTTGGCTACTTAGTAGAATACTCAAAGAATTATAGTTCTTCATGAATTACTTCCCCAAGAGGAAGAAACTTAAATTTTGCCACTTTGGTTGCCATAAAATACTGGCATATAACTCTGTCTTCATTTATGTTGGAAGCCTAAAGACACAGTGCTTATATTTTAACAGGGAAGGCAGGGCTAATGTTTCTAAGAAATGGTCTCCTTCCTAAGTATACAAAGGCCCCCGCATTTTGGTGGTTTTTTTTTTTCCCCATACTACATGCGTTTTTGTAACTTTTTGAAAAATATTATTAGGAATTTTTGCTGAAGTTTTTTTTATATAGTTGATAAGTGGCAGCTTAGTGAATGATGACAAATTATGGTAGAGCATGCTGTTATGATATTTATATGACCTGGGATATTTTTATTTTAGAATATTTTAATTACCCCAAAACATAAAAAATAAAATTCTAGTATAATATGCAACATGTGATTTCTGGCACAATAATGGCAGAGGGATATTTTAAAAAGAGGTTAACCTTAAAACCTAATTAAAATTGCTACATATAAAAGCATTTAAAGGAAAATATTTCTAGGTAACATCATAACATTCAAAAAGGGGCACATGCAACACTTAATGGATTTAGATAAGTCTTATACATGGTTGGTATGTGCCATTTATTATGCAGAAAATTCTATTTTCTCTATACTCTTATGGTCTGTTTTTCATTTAAGAACAAGATTTTGCATATTCTAACATTTTTAATTATGTCAGAGCAAAAGCATATGTGATAATCCATAAGACTTCACTTTTGTCACTAAAACCTACATGCTGAAAACAATTCATCACAGCTTATACAGAGTTTACAATTCAGTTTGTATGTATGAAAAGAACTTACTACCTTCCTCACTCAGCTTTTCCTTTGAGAACACTGTTAACCCAATTCCTAATAAGGAAACTGCTTTGCACATTTACAGGAAAAAAGGCACGGGTTTCCTTGGCAACTGGAGCCATGTGCAATCTCTCAGAACAGCTCCTCCTACACTCAAGTTTCCTAGGTAGCGGGCTGCATATATTTTATAAAGACAATGGGATAATGGGAGAGATATCACCCTGTTCAACCCTACATGTGAAAAAATTCAATGGGAAAGATGCATTTGTTATAATAACTGGTAATTTGAGAGAAAATTTCACTTGTATGATGAGTTTGCTCCCTCTGCCTAATTCAGAACCAACAGTTTAATTCAGTGTCCAAAATATATTTATGTTTTGTACAGCTGAAATTAACCACCTCCCATCTACATTCGCCGCCCCCGCCAACACCACAGGAGCTCAGACCTGTATGCAGGTCAAGCTAAAGGTAAGTTGTTGGTGAGCACCTCATGATAGTGCTTCCTTCACAATCTTCCAGAGCTCTGTCACTGAAGCAGAAAACCTAATCTTTATCTGACACAAATGGAAAGAAACTCAATTTATCCTGAAATTGATTGTAAAGTGTCACAAAAGTTTAAAACCTCTAAATAGGTCTTGTCTATAGATCCAGAAAATATTAGGAAATAAATCATGGATGGCATAAAGGAAATAGGTATTTATAATAAAATGGAAAAAAAAGAAACATGGAAAAAATGATTATATAGTCTACGCTCTATATAAGGGTGATTTTCTAGGTGTAAGGTTGGGCAGAAAAATTTAAGTGAATTCATTTGCATCATGCAGATTCCTCTGTTTTCCTAACATAAGAACATTTGGAAGAAATTAAATTAAAGAGCAGATGTACATTATTATTAAATGTGGACAGAACCAATGCAAAATTTTCTGGCTAATTAGGCCTCTTTACAAGTCCAATATTGTTTTAAAAATTATTTTTGAAACCTTTTTAAATTCTTAATTTCATATAATCGAAACTCCTCTTCTCTGGCATGCAACTCCTACTCTCTCACAATGCAATTAAGTATAATTATCCATTGAGTTACACACAAAGAAAAAAAATATAATTTATATGTAATTAATCAGCTCTGGAGCATTGTGAGTTTTAAATTATGTGCAACTAGAGGAGTACAGATTACATTGTTTAAACCTGTTTTGTTGAATACTTACTAGAATATCTTTACAACTAGCACCTAAAGGGAAGAATATCACAATACACTCATTTTAATACCCTTCTTGCAAAACACACTCTTCTATATATGTTTATGTTTTGAATCAAAAATTAGGACACATATTTGGATAAAAGTTTGGGATAAATATTTTTACATTACCTCTTAAAATATAATTACATTTAATGCCTCTCTCTCAAACACACTTGGGCTTTTATTCCCTTATTTTTTTGATTCCAAGCAGTGGAGGTTGCAGGGTATGAGAATTTATCTTGGAGAGTGATTTTGAGATTGCAATAATGGATTCTAAATAATTTATGACAATAGGAGTACAGAGTTCTTACATTTTGAATCGCTAGTTTAGTGCGATACAGGATCTGACTAGATACTCCTTCTGCATATTCACTGGTGTCACCATGCAGATTTGCTAAGTGTGAGTTCCAGGACATCCTTCTTGAGTTTTGCTCTTATTCAAGTGTGCCTTCTTTTTCTCCCTTGGAGCTCTAAAGCCAACTTTCCCTCTTCTATCTGCAAAACCAAAACTGCAGCAATAACAATAAGAATAGAGATCTACTTAATTATTTAATTATCTCCTTAATTTTGGGTTTAGTATTTATAGGCATTAGGTGTTTTCCTTGTATCAGAGGGTCAAATATCAATTATTAATATCTGTTATTTGATTAGTTTGTTAACTAACACTTCCAGTCTTATTCCTAATATAATTTTATCAGGCAATTCTGTTTACCCTTTTTTGGGTTTAACTAGAGTTTAAAGTGCAACTGCTGGCTGCTTCTATGATTTTTTTTTTTTAATCAGGAAGGTCTTTCCCACTACCCCTGGTAGTGCCCCATAAACATATATGAAGACATTTGAAGCATATGAAAATGAATACATCAAGAAGAGAAAAATTACCAGCATCTGGTTTGGTGGGATGGAAGCAATGCTTATTCTGACAAGTTAGAAAACTTTCCAGCATTTATAACTAATAACTAGTTGCCAGGCAGCAAAGTGATTCCAAAGAATGTTGGGATTTGTGTACATCTTCTACTGTCATTGAAGGTTATCTGATGATAAATAACACTAAGATCAAGGGCATATTTGATAGGCAAATTTAACCTAGTACACTTTTAATTTTAGTTTTTTGGTTCATATATCACTATAGTACATTTGAGAAAAAGATGCTTGAACAGATCTAAAGATATTAATTTAGTTTGATGAAGGAGTTAATTCTTATTGGAAATTGCAGACAGAACCTCTTGGTTGGGTGGATTACTTATATATTGCCTCTAAACCTTTTTCCATCTCTAAAATACTCTAATTCTCCTGTTGCAACTTTGTAATCCAGGCCACTATTAAAGTCTTTGCATGGTGCTGAACTTTGGACTTTTAAAATTATGTTGGCTCCTTTAGCTGCAGATAGGAACTTTAAATCTCTTTTCTGCAGAATGGTTAATCATTACCTAAAACTGGCAGAGTAATATGCTTTAATTAAAGTTGTGATGTAATTAAGATGCATCTGGCTATTTCGGAAATAGTAAATATTTCTTGCATGAAAGTGGCAACTTAAAATTTCCCAAGAAAAATAAATCCATTGGTTAATTGCATGAACACATGACTGAAAAAACCAACGGTTTCCTGGAGACTATTTTCAACTTAAAGGCTTACTGAGTACATAAAATAGATCTTTTATTGATATTTTATGAGACTATTAAAAAGCGCTCTGAAAATCTGAATGACTGTGAGGAATTTTCAATATTGACATTGAAAAATACATTCATTAGGTTTACAAAAGTTTACATGTAAACATAGACTTCATCTTCTGAAAAATGTTACTTCTGAAGAAATATACACAAATATCTCCTCCATGCCCTCTATAAGATTGTCTATGAATGGAAAGATAATCAACCACCTTTTATTTTGTCCAAAATTAAACTAGTGGTTTTTCAACATATTATTTAATGTATTAAGCCATATTTAATGAACTCTGTACAGTAAAAGCTTTCTTATTTGATTTGTGCTTAGTCAAAAATTGTAAGAAAATGCAAATACATGGAAAATACTGCAAGGTATCGTTTTTTTGTAGAGCATGTGAAGAAACTATCTGGGGAAGCAAGCTAATACTGTCCCAGTATTAAGAAAACAATAGTTGTATATAGGAGTTTAAGTTTTTCTCTATTTTTGCTTTATCAAATTCAATGTACTGGATAAATACAAATAGATATAAGTACTATTAATGTAACTGACCAACTGAAATGATATAATGAACAACCATTAATTGACCACCCAGTCCAAGGATTAGTATATAACTAATGACTTGTATTGTCTATTGTTGCTTTCTGTCTCCATACCTCCTTCTGTATTTATTGTGTGTGTGTATATATATATATACACACACACATATATATATATATTTCCAAAAAATGAGTTGCTTAATTTTTCTTATTAAATTAGTGAATAAAAGATAACTTACTGTAGATAGTCTTGTGGGGCTAACAGCTTTTGCCTAGCATTATGCTTCCTAGACCCATCCATGTTTGCTTTGTGCAACTCTATTTCATTAATTTCTCTGCTATATAATGTTTTATTGTGTTAATACACCACAATTTATGAATTTGAATGGTCGCTAACTTTTTTTTTTTCCCAAGAAAACCTGTATTGGTGACAAATGCTTTTGCACATCGTGCAACAAGCAGAGGTTTCAATCTAAGTCTGTGGATAGAATCACCCGGAATGGGGTATGCAAATATTTAGCTTAATGTGATGGTGCCAGATTATTTTCCAAAATGCTTGTACCAATTTATATTCTCACTAGGTATGTATGAGATCATGGTTCTATTATTTGGCCTCTTAATTTTGGAGACCTGGGGTATTTATGTATTGTTTCTCATTTTTGTTTGAATTTATATATCCTAGATTAACACCCATTTTCAGCAGCTTTTTGTGTGTTAATTGGCCTTATGTATTTCTTCTTATGTCATATGTTTGGCCTACTTTTCTACGGGGCCTGTTTCTCATACTAATTTCTTTATGGATTTTTATGAGTTCTTTATTGTTTACGTGTTAAGATTTTCCCAGACATGCATACACACATACACACTCACATGCACTCCCCGTTTGTGGATTATGATGTCTTTCAGTGAGCAGGGTTTGGAAAGTTTTATTTTGGTCGCTTTTTATCAGTATTTAGACTGTCTTTGAGTGGTGGATTTAGGACACACAGGCCCTAGTTTATTTTTGGCAGCAGGATAATCACTTCAAGCTTCCAAATGCCCAGCAAATAAGCAAGTTTGTGAGTTTACATGGACTAGTCAAACGACGCGTATTTATAAATCTTACTGTCAGGAACCTGACACAAGGAAATGAGGAAACCATCCTGTAAAACAGCAATATTTGCTTTCCAATGAATGTCTGCAGGCCAACTCAGAGTGCCTAGGCGCTAACAATCTTGTAATTCGGAGAGACTGATTCCTGTTCTCTAGCCGAGGCACTCCCCGCACAAAGTAACGTTTCCTCCCTATTAAACAGGTCCCCTCTCTGCAGACTGTTGGGAGCGTGGCCTTTGTCTGCACCTTCATGTAAAAACCATACTTACTAATGGAATCACTGCCATGAGTTTCACAGTGTTCTTAATAATACCGTTCGGTGCAGAGTGGATATCATTTGTCCAAATTCCTAAGACTCTGGCTCTAATCCCGCAGAATCACAATTTTTACAGAAATGAATCTTGATTTTATCCATAAAAATAGCCTTTGATCCAAATGCTCCACCAGCAATACGATTTGGCTTGGCCCCTGGGTTCACACATCTATCTCTTACTGCAGGCCCGCATTCCAACTTTGGATGTCATGGGTAGTCATTCTCAGAAACACACTTTTTTAAGCCTTTCAACACCGAACGTTAGATTCAATATAGAAGAATTTATACCAGGTTATCACAAAGCCAGAAATTTTGGTTTGTCAAAAGGAGAGAAAGAAAGGACATGGGGAGAGGTATAATGTCCTCATTCTTGGGCCACAGCTCCCATCAAGCATTCTTTCTGTGCTACAACACAGTCGATGCCCGTCCCCCCCCCCCCCGCCCCTTTTATTTTTTTTTTAAACATTTTTTATTTATTTGACACGAGAGAGATCACAAGCAGGCAGAGAGGCAGGCAGAGAGAAAGGGGGGAGGAAGCAGGCTCCCCGCTGAGCAGAGAGCCCATCGCTGGGCTCGAGCTCGATCCCATTACCCCGGGATCATGACCCTAGCGGAAGGCAGAGGCTTCAACCCACTGAGCCACCCAGGCAACCCCCCCCCCCCCGCCCCTTTTAAAGATTTTATTTATTTACCTGTCCGGGAGACAGAAGGAGAGAGTACAAGCAGGGGGAGCACCAGGCAGAGGGAGAACCCCCTCTCTGCTGAGCAGGGAGCCCCATGTGGGACTCATCCCAGGACCCTCTGAGATCGTGACCTGAGGGCAAGTCAGAGGCTTAACCAACTGAGCAACCCAGCCTTCTTTTTTTTTTTTTTTAAGATTTTATTTATTTATTTATTTGTTTGTTTGACAGAGATCACAAGCAGGCAGAGAGGCAGGCAGAGAGAGAGAGAGAAGGAAGCGGCCCCCTGCTGAGCAGAGAGCCCCATGCGGGGCTCGATCCCAGGACCCTGAGATCATGACCTGAGCTGAAGGCAGAGGCTTTAACCCACTGAGCCACCCAGGAGCCCCAGTTATTATTATTTTTTTTAATGATAAGGATTTGCATAGGGCGTGGCATCTGTTCCACCTGGCACTTTCTCCCCTGTGCCATTACAAGCACAGGGAAGAAAAGCGGAAATTCCAGGAGTTGGGACACAAGATCAAATATTCGAAGGTTAGCAGTACTGAAGTAGATTTAATGTGCGAGTTAGTACATGAATGGAAAACTTCGAGTGCACTCCTCGTGCAAAGAAGCCATGTATTTGCAAATTGAACACCTTCCACTCACCCAGTGAACCAGGCACAAAATCTTGGATGTGTCCTTCTGCCTAATTCCCAACATCCAAGCAGCTTTCATTTTTGCTGATTATATGGCATCATTATTTTTCATTTTTACCTCTCACCTTCTATTTTTATTTCTCATAGCTTTGTTTAAGTTATACTCAATGTCTTGCTTAGATTTAACTAATTATTATCTTGTCTGGCCTCGTGTCTTCCAGGCAATTTTCTTAAATCCAGCCTATAATCTAGTATCAGCTTGGTTTTCGCCAGCTCCCATCACGACACTTACCCGTGCTTACACACCTTCAAAGGCCACTTACTGTTGGCTAAATAATTCCCTAACATTTCATTCTGATGACAATGAGATTGATAGGACCTTGATTTCTGTCTGTAGAATGACAACTCTGAGTGCTCCAAAAAAATGTAAAAGGAAATGGAGCTTCTGAAGTAATAGTGTGGCTCTTAACTTCTGTGCTATTAAAATAATTCATTTTTATATTCTTGTGAATTAAATAATAGACACTAACGAAGTCAGTGTGCACAAAATTATTTTTTAAAAAGGCTAATAAAAAGAAAATACACTGGGCACTGATGAAACCGTTTTCATCAACACCGAAAAGAACTGTTTAAACTCATAGAGTTTATTCATGGTCCCAGGACGTGTGTGGTAGGAGACCAGTAGCCTGTGTGAGTCTGCTTCAAAAGCAGGTCATTCTGCCCTAACAGACGATTCCGAGGTTCTAGTCATTATGATCAGCTGCATGTTCCTGCAGATTTCTCGAATGTGTGCCTTCTGACAAGATAAAGGAAAAAAGAATCATCCTTCCCATGAGGAAGTGAATGAGGGAATTATAAACTACTCTATATACACACTATAAGACAAACCTTATTATCAAATAAGTTCTTGCCCAATCTTCAATTATAAAATAAAACTAAATTTTTAGCTAAGAATGAATCATTTGTATTTATTACCACAATATTCTTAATACAATTCACTTTTTGAGGTAGAAATGATGTTTCTTTTGGTCAGATATATGTGACAAAATAAATCAGATCCAATTTTTGTTATTTTTTCAATTTTACTGGTTAGCTGTTTTTTTTATTGAACTAGAATATACATAGCCAAAGTGTAGAAATCAAACGCATACAACTTGATTTTTGCATACTGAAATGAATGGAGTAATCAGCACCAACATAAGAAATAAATCACTGCCAATAGCCAAAAAGCCTACTTTCCATCACAATTTTCTAGCAAAGGTAATCATTATTCTGATGTCTTCCTCTATGGATGGGTTTTACTTCTGAGTAACATTTGTATTATAGAATCCTGTAACATATACTTACTTGTATATGTGTTCTTTTAAATCTATTTTTGACACATTTTTTATATGTAGTAATATTTACAAATTTACTTTTCTGTTTCCAGGTGTTGGTAATTATTAATAAAACTGAACATCCTTGTTCATGTCTATTGACAAACAAATGCACAGATTTATGTTTGGATATACATAGGAGAGGAGTGGCTGAATCACTGGGTATGCACACTTAATTATATAAGATACGGTTCAATAATTTCCAAAAGTGGTGGCTAACAGCACTCTCCACTAGCGTCTGAGAATACTGGTTGCTCTACATCTTTGCCAACACTGGATATTATCTTTTTTATTTTAGTCATTCAGGTATGAAGTAGTAGTGATTGTGGCTTTGATTTGCATTTTCCTAATACAAAATACATGGGATATCTCTTTGTCAATGATATTGTCATGACATCATCATAGAGCTGTTAATTTTTTTATTACTGATTTGTAGATCTTTATGTATTCTAGATAGGAGACCTTTGCCAGATACATGAACAGCAGATAGCTTGCTGCATTCTTGCCTTTCTAGTCTCCTTATGGTATCTTTTGGTAAATTTAGGTTCTTACTTTTAATGGAGTCCAACAAATCAATTTTTCCTTTACTGTTAGTGATTTTAGTGTCTTGTTTAAAAAATCTTTGCTTACCTCAATGATATTTTGTATTTTTTTTCTAAAGCTTTACATACTTATATTTCACATTAAGATCTAAAATCAGTCTAAAATTGAGTTTTGCAAATAACCTGTGGTTGGGCAAGATTAATTTATATCTATATAGTTTACTAGTTGGCCCAGAACACTTGTTTGTCTGTTGTTGTTTTTTTTTAAGATTTTATTTATTTATTTGCTGGAAACAGAGGGAGAGAGCACAAGTGGGGGAGTGGAAATAGAGAGAAGCAGGCTTCCTGCTGAGCGGGGACCCCCCCCCCCACTCCATGTGGGACTTGATCCCAGGACCCTGGGATCATGACATGATCTGAAGGCAGACACTTAACCGACTAAGCCACCCAGGCACCCCAGAACACTTGTTAATAATTGTCATTTCTCTCACTCTACCATGGTATAACATTTGTCACAAACCAAATTATGCTATATGTGTGGGTCTGCACTCTATTTGATTCCATTCTACTTGTCTATGTGTGTGCCCATGTGACATCGTCTTAATTATTATAGGTTGTTTTTCTTCATACCTAGCAGTGAAAAGTCTTTAGCTTCTTTTTTCCCAAAGATTTTGATTACATTTGGTGTTTTGCACTTACAAATTAATTTCAGAACTAGTCACTGTGCGCGTGCACACACACACACACACAAATACATACAAACTTGTTGGGATTTTGATTGAATTTGCACTGAATCTGTAGATTCCTGTAGAAAAAATATCTTAAAAATACCAAGTATTGAAATCCATTAATATGATCTGTCTTTCCATTCATTTAGTTGTTTTTAGATTTCCTTAACATTTTGGAGTTTTCACTTTAGAGTTCTTGTAAAACCGATTTTAGAATTATTGCTAAATAATAGCATTTTCTTGATAATAGAAATCTCATCTAAGCATTACTAAGTTTACTTACAAATTACTGACATTGGAGTCTTTTTCTTGACATAATTTGGGGTTGTATGTTGGCCATTGGAGGTTGGGATGATTATCTTCTTCCAAAGTGTGTTTACCCTTTTAGGCAGCTAGACTAGGACCGATCACTTCAATATGATCAGGGACAAAGCTATCTGAATCCTGTTTTATGATGCTGGCAAACTATATTGACCTTTGGATTGCCTCTGCTGAAAGAAAAGCAATAAATTGTGGGGCTCATATTTTGGATGTTCCCTCTCTTAACACCAAATTTCGGTCTCATAATTCTCTGATTTTCAGTTTTCTACCCCTGAGAAACTACCAAAAACATAGTCAGTTTCACTGCCAATAAATAGTAGCCTTCTGACCAGGTACTCTGCCTGGATCCCTTGCATTTTTTTTTTACAGATTTTAAAAAAATTATTTATTTGGCAGAGAGAGAGAGATCACAAGTAGGCAGAGAGGCAGGCAGAGAGGTGGGGGGGGAGTAGGCTCCCTGCTGAGCAGAGAGCCCGATGCGGGGCTGAATCCCAAGACCCTGAGATTATGACCTGAACCAAAGGCAGAGGTTTAACCCACTGGGCCACCCAGGCGCCCCAGATCCCTTGCATTTTGCCTCATATGCAGAATGTACAAATGTCCCGAGATCACCAGAAACTTACCTTTCTTCCTTTTCTGAAAATTTTACAATTCTAGCCTGTTGCAGTAAATCTCAAATGTCTTCAAACAGATGTCTTATCTATCTATTCATCATCTACCATTTATCTTTCAACTCTTATAGTTTATTGGACTTTTTTTCCTGCCTTCTTTTGAGAAGATATTTGGTTTGTGCAACTACTCCATTATATCTGAAAACAGAGGTCCCTCACTTAAATGTGTCAACTTAATGACTTTTCTTTTTCTATTTTGAGAATGAAACCCTGAAAATTTAAAGAGTCTTTCATTACTTCTAAAAAGATACCAATTTATTGACTTTCAATTATTTTAGTTAACCAGTGTATTAGAGAAAATAAGTATATAGAGTTAAAATACTTTTGTTCACTACACAATTTTATACTGTAAGAGTATTCTTATTTTGCTTTTGTCTTTTATTGTGAAACAACTTAGTCCTTCAGCCAAAGTGGATAATTTTAAATTTCTTTTACTTTTATTTCTAGCCACCAGTGGTAACTCAGTTGTATTTCAAGCTTATTCTAACCAAACACATAACCTGTAATTGCCTCTAATTTCAGTCCTCTGAGGATTTGAAGCAGTTGTTTCTGCTTTTCCTATTTCAAACTGGAAAGACAAACCCAAAGAAAAATTTGCAGTAAATTAATTCCACAGCTACACGTTTATGTAGAAAACAAAATGGCTAAGGCTACAAATCAATAATTGATTAGTTTTTCAAACACACCTATACATTTTACAACTTCAGGAAGAGAATAATTGTTATACAGTTTTATTTTAAGCAAACACACAAACTTCTTAGACTTTTTAAAAAATATTTTATTTATTTAACTGAGAGAGAGAGAGAGAGAGGAAGCACCAGCCAGGGAAGGGGCAGAGCAGGGAGAGAGGCAGAGCAGGGAGCCTGATGTGGGACTCGATCCCAGGGCTGTGGGATTATGACCTGAGCAAAAGGCAGACACTTAACTGAGTCACCCAAGTGTTGTTTCTGAAAGGATCTCATTTTTTTTTTTTTGAGATTTTATTTATTTATTTGTTAGAGAGAGAACGAGCGAGTGAGCACAGGCAGACAGAGAGGCAGGCAGAGGCAGAGGGAGAAGCAGGCTCCCTGCCGAGCAAGGAGCCCGATGTGGGACTCGATCCCAGGACACTGGGATCATGACCTGAGCCGAAGGCAGCCGCTTAACCAACTGAGCCACCCAGGCGTCCCTGAAAGGATCTCATTTTTATTAACTGTTAAAGAAATAAACTCCTGTAGAGTAACATTTACAAAATTACTTACAATTATCTGGTAAAATGTGTGTATTTCTTCCCAAACTGACTCAAATAGCCAATGGATTATAAATGCTAATGAAAATATAATACAGGGATGCCTGGGTGGCTCAGTCAGTTAAGCCACTGCCTTTGGCTCAGGTCATGATTCCAGGGTCCTGGGATCGAGTCCCT
>RCUC01148146.1:0-31175 GCA_003697995.1 Taxidea taxus jeffersonii
TATTATATTATATTATATTATATTATATTATATATATTATAAAAGCTAGCTGTTGTTATTATTTTGTTTGTCATATACATAGTGAGTTTTCTTTTACTTATAATAGTGCATATTTATATATATGTAAATATATGCATATATCTTTATGCTTTTCAATAATAAAAGCCAGCACTTATAAAGTACTTACTATGTACCTCTTTAGCCCTTCACATATATTAATTTACAGTTCTGAAGGAGAAATCACAATGGCAATTAGGAAATATTTTTAACTGATAATGAAAACAAAACCTAATAAAATGTATGGGATGCTTTTCCCGTGATGTTTCCTAATTACCCATTGTTGGTGTCTTAAAAATGTTTTAGTTTCTGTTCATTTATTTTGAATCTGGTTTCAATACTGAGCAAAGCCTCAGGCAGAGGTCTTATGGGCTATTAGTTTATTAGGAATTAGCATTCTGGGTAGTAGGAATGAGGCTCAAGGGGGTGAGGCCAGGCTGTCAGAAGAGTCCACCAGATCCTGGCTGCCTGCAGGTGTGCTTGCCCAGTGCCTGCAGCCTGCCCTGAGGAGCTCTGCAAACCACACCTCCATGTGGTCTTTCTGGGGGAGGGGAGGGCAAGGAAAGGGAAATAGTTTATCTACCAGCTTCCATCGTCTTCTTTCCACCTGGGATATTAGCCCCTGGGTTCCCAACCTTGGCAGAAATCCAAGTCAATAAGTTGGCCTTTCTCCAAGAGCTTGGCCCTTTACTTCCAAGCGGCTCCTGCAGTCTCTGAAGGCCTTGAAAAGAATGTTTTTCAATGCAGCCAGCTTTTGTTGTTCTCAACAAAGTACCACTCCACCACAAATCTGCCACTGAGGTCAGAAGTAAAAACTTCCCTATATATTTTGATACGTGATTTTTCTTTCATTGCTTCTCCCCCACCCCCACCCCACCCCAGGAATCAATAGTTTTAGTTTTGGTTAACTCTTGACCTAAGAATCATTAAGAAGTAGTTAGGTTAGGTTGTTTTGTTTTGTTCTTTCCAACTGGTTTTCCATTGCTTCATAAAAAAGTATAAAACCTAGCAGGTTAAAACAACATAACTATCTCACCATTCTGTGGGTCAGGAATCTGGGCACAGCTCAGCTGGGTGGTTCTGAGTCAGAATTTCCACCAGGATGCAGTCAAGGTGGGTCAGCACCCACCAAGGTGGGATGGAACTCATGTCAAGGTTCAACTGGGAAAGGATCTGCCTCCAAGCTCACTCACAGGTTGTTGCTGGCAGGATTCCATTTTTCCACTGGATGTTGAACAGAGGGACTCTGCTCCTCCCTAGCTTTTGGCCTGAGATGCCTTCCATTTCTTGGGATGGGGCAGCTCATCACAGCTTATGTCTCTAAATGAGCAAGTGTCAAGAGCCAGAGAGCAAGAGTCCAACAAGCAGGCAGTCTTTTGCAACCTAACTTCTGAAGGGTTATCTCATCACTTTTATGTATTCTCTGTATTAGAAACAGGTCTCTAAATCTAGCCCACATTCTAAGCTCCCCCCCCCCCATGTTTGGAGATTCCTCCGTTGTGTCTGGGAAAAAAGCTTGTGCTCACCTCTGCAGAAAGTGGAAATGGCAGACACCACACACAGAGCACCTTCTCCGTGTCTGGGATAGAGGGACAGGATCTACACTTCCTCATTAATGCACCACGGCAGACTTTGAAACAAGAGTCACTTGCGGGAAGAAGCTGGGAGGCAGCAGCGGGAGCAGCTACATCCAAGTACCAAGAACAGCAGGAAGCAGGAGCATCCCAGATCCTGAGCTCAGTCCTTCTGTCTCACGCTGTGCCTCCTTCCTGGCTACCAGGACTCCAAGCCTGATTCTGGTATTTCCTTAGAGACACTGTGAGCTAACCACTGTTTGTACATAAATTCTTCTCTCTGGTTAAATGACCCAGAGCTATTCTCTTTAGCTGGCAGGGAAGAAATCTGAAGGCTAGAAGCTCTTCATCCTTGGTAATTCCATGTTCTCCAGGGTCTTTGTCCCAGCCAGTGGCTCTCTGCTTCTGCTTTGCCTCCTCTCTGCATTTTCCTTTTGCCCATTTTTATAGTATTTCTTTCCTTTCTCTGTGTATTCCAAAATACTTGTGTTCTCTTTCACTTAATGATTTTTCTGCAGTCTCAGTGAATCTTCCAAGGACAATTTTACCTCCATAATTTTATCTTGACGTTGTTTTTGTTGCTCTCTATCTCATCTAGCTGTCTTTTATTTCTACCTACCTCTCAGGTATATCCCTACTCGTGCAACACCGGGATTTTCATCTTGTCATCCGTCTCTTATTTCACAGAATTCAGGTACTCCTACACTTTACTGAGCACGGAAGCAAATGCTCCCCCAAATTAATCTCTGTTTTTCACAGTAAATTTTTTTTTAAGATTTTATTTATTTTAGAGAGAGAGAACATGTGTGATAAGAGAGAGGAACAGAGGGAGAGGGAGAGAGAATCTCCAGCAGACTCCCCACTGAGTGTGAGGCCCAATTCATGACCTGAGCTGAAACCAAGAGTCCAACACGCAACTGTCTGAGTCACCAGCTGTCCCCACAGAAAATATTTTTAAATGGAGACGTATTTCCTCTATCTTAAGTGCTATGCTCTTTATCATCCAAAATGTAAATAAAACCTTTTCAGAGATCAACTCTTTTGTGGTCAGATTCCACTTGAGTGTGATCATTGTCCACTGGCTGCTGCTAGAATCTTCTGGGGTTTCACCTAGAAAGCATGCCCACGTTCATGGCTCCTAGCAGTTTTTAAAAATTTAGATTAAATCGAAATTCTCAGAACAAATATGATATATTCTTTATAGCGTTGACTCTCAGGGAACTTCAAAAGTAGAATAATTTGCTTATGAATACATTAATGATATTAGAAAATTCCACAACATGGTCAACGTCAACTGGCAAATAGGAAACTACAAAAAAAAAATTGGCAATATTTACATTAAGTTTAATGTCCCTAACTTTATAAATATATATAATGGTTACTATAAATATTATTGACTTATTATAAATTATTAATAAGAAAAAGGGGTGCCTAGGTGATTCATCAGCTAAGTATTTGTTTTGCCTTTCACTCAGGTCATGACCCCAGAGTCCTGGGATCAAGTCCCATGTCAGGCTTCATGATCAGTGGAGAGCCTGCTTCTCCCTCTCCCTCTACACCTACCCCCGCCCTGGCTCGTGCTCTCTTTTTCTTTCTCTCCCGCTCTACCTCAAATAAATAAAAGAATATGTTTTATTTTATTTTTTAATCTTTTTTTAAAATTTTATTTATTTATTTGATAGAGCACAAGCAGGCAGAGAGGCAGGCAGAGAGAGAGGGGAAGCAGGCTCCCCGCCTAGCAGAGAGCCCGATGCGGGGCTCGATCCCAGCACCCTGGGATTATGACCTGAGCCAAAGGCAGAGGCTTTAACCCACTGAGCCACCCAGGCACCCCAAGAATATATTTAAAAAAAAAAGAATCCTATGCACACAGACAAAGGTCATGAGTAGGTAATTCTCAGAAAGGAAATATAAATAATTTTATTCTTATGAAAAGATAGTCACGTCAAAAGAAGAGAATTGCAAATGAAAAGTACAGTAAGACATCATTTCTTACCTATCATATTGGCAAAATTCTGTGACACACTACGTGCACAAGGGTTTGGAGAAATAAGCACATGATACATTCTATTGGTGGTATAACTTTTATATAATGTCTATAAAATTTGACAATATGTATTAAAATTTAAAATGTGTATATCTCAGCAATTCTGTTGGAGTGCTTTTACCTTACAGATATACTTACACATACGCCTAAAGACAGTGTAGTAGACTATTAATTGTGGTATTTTCCATGGCAGCTAATGATTAAAAAAACTTGAATATCCATCAATAGGAAAATGATAAAATAAATTATAATACATCATATAATGGAATCCTATGCAACCTTGAAAAACAATGAGGAAGCACCAGTCTTTGTAAAATAGAATGACTGCCAACATATGCTCGATACAGTTGGAAAAGAAAACGGGGTTTTAGAGAGTGTTTATAGCATGTCATCATCCGAATGAAAGAAATAAAACAGAGGTACCTGCCTAACGTCTGTGTGTGCGTTGACTATCTCTACAAAGGTAGAAGAAACAACTCAGATGGCTGACTCTTGGAAAAAGCACTGTGGGACAGGTGAGCAAGGGTAGAATATAAGGGCTACTTTTTACTATATATCCTCTGTAACATTTGATATTTGACCATATGCGTAATTTCGAAAATACAGTAATTAAGGTCTTAGTGCGGGTGCACAATACAATCACTTATTGTTTTATGCACTAGTTTTCTTTCCACTGTCTTGCTTGTCTATTTTTAATGGCAAAAATTGAGGCAGGCATAATATGGTGTTTACAATCTCACAGGGTTTGATCCTGAGATTCTTGGCGATTCTGTAAACTGAAAAAAGACTTTTTTTTAAAATGGAAGCAACACTATCTGGAGAGGTATTTTGACAGTAAATTAATTAGAGAGTAAAATAGTCTTGAATAATAGGGGCTGGTGCTCAACTAGTGATCCCTTGAAAGTGAACTCGATTCAGAACTTGAACCTTAAAAGTCTTTGTCCATTCGAGAGGACGTAAGCCCGGGGCTCCATATGTGTGGACCCACAGGCACATATGGTACATTTCTTGGTTTCCTCACAAAAGATTAGGCCTTTGATCTTTCCTCTGAAATAATTTTCACCTGTGTGGATGACTTCACATTAAAAAAAAAAAAAATCTTGGTCTTAATTTTGCATTTTCTTTCATTTCTTCCTCTTTACTGGTTAAATTTAATTGCCTTTTTTTTTTTTTTCATTCCAAATGGGAGTTTTCTCTTTATTCAGACTTCTGGACTGAGTTCATAATGTGGAGTTAATCTAGAGCAGTCTTCAAAATGGTGTGCCAAGAACCTGAGACGGTGGGAGTTTTGAGTAAGTGCGGCTGCTTCATTTGTAATGTTGTATTTAGGAAAAAATTAAAAGGTCTTCAAGTCATTTTTCTCTCTAATAGACCAAGAATCAACTGAGTTAAAACACAGACAGACACACACCTTGTATCTGCGGGGTGGCCATGCTCAGATAGTTCAGAAAAGTTTTCACTCTGAATAAATGATACAATATGGGTCATAAATTTGTAATTTTTGAGGAAGGAGTTCAAGTTCAGGAGCAGCGTATTAAACCAGCTTTTCTACTTTTGCGCAGATTGAAATTTTCCACTCTTAAAAAAAATGTCAGGTGGGGCGCCTGGGTGGCTCAGTGGGTTAAAGCCTCTGCCTTCGGCTCAGGTCATAATCCCGGGGTTCTCGGATTGAGCCCCGCATCGGGGCTCTCTGCTCAGCTGGGAACCTGCTTCCTCCTCTCTCTCTGCCTACTTGTGATCTCTGTCAAGTAAATAAATAAAATATTAAAAAAAAATGTCAGGTGTTGTTGACTGCAGCTCACCTGGGCGTGTGATCCCCTCACTTCTCCTGACAGTACCTCCTTCTCTTCTCTTTCTCCAGGAAGGAGGAGGAGAAGCCGAGGCTGCTCTACCAGAGACCTGCAGGAGATTTTCGTTCATTCGACACATATTTCCTGAGGGTTTCTGTGGGTGGCTTCCAGACTCTGTTCTAAGCTTGTCAACCACAGTATAAACAAGACAAAGTTCCTGCCTTCGCAAGGCTAAATCCTAGTAGAGAGGACAGTGACTAAGCAAATCATCATACGTGATTTCAGAGAGTGATAGCTCTCTGTCTTCCATTGCCATTCAACCCCGAAATTTAGTAACATAAAATGACAACCACTTCTTTGCTCAGGATTCTTGGTGTTGGCAATTTGGGCAGGAATCAGCCGGGGAACAGTCAGCTGTTCCAAGCCATGTCAGCTGGGTTCGTGTGTTTACTCGTAGTTAGTTATAAAATTGTCTGTAGGCTGGTCCCAGAGACTCCATTCATAAGTTTGCCAGTTGGCTTGGGTTGTAGGCTGGGACACCTCAGTTCTCCACTACCTGGCCTCTCCAGCAGGCTAGCTCGTGTATTCAAATGGTGGTCTCTCAGATTTCTAAGCCCAGCGAGTGAGGGCAAGACCTAATACACAAGAATTTTAAATCTATGCATGTGTCATTTGTTATTCCCCCTATTACCCAAACAAGTCACTGGAGCAAGGCCAAAGTCACTAGGAAAGGTGACTGAACAAAGCCATGTACATAAAGAAGAAAATTGTTGTACCTATTTTTTGAAAAAAGAATGCATACATGTATGATACATAATCATATATATATACTTTTTCACGTATATCATGTACCAAAGATCTCAGATTCAGGCATTTTCATGGAAATCACAGGCTCTCATGAGGGCCTGCTTACATTTTGCTTCTACATGTCTCAAAGTCTATTTTTCTTTAAAAGGAAAAGTTTTCTTGCCTGCTGGAAATGCTGCATTAAACAAAATTACACAGTGATTATTATCATTAGCATTATTATCAGCGTGATTCAGGCTTGCCAGGGAGTTTAATATGCCCCCATGCAATGGGAATCCCTAAAATGGGGACTCTCCCTTGTACTACACAGACTTTTTCGACCACATAGTCTCTTCTAAGGGAGATACGACCTGATTCTGACAATCGCTGCCGTCAAGATTGGGGATCTCACATAGCTAGATCTTTCAAGCATTCAAAAGAAGCCAGTAAGTTTGTTTTATATGAAATTTCTAAATTTTAGATATTGACAACTTGCTTGAATGTCTTCCAAAGATTTGTTATCCTTTTTAAAAAAATAAGCAAAGTACAACTGCAAATCAAATTTGACTGGTTGGTGATTTTACATAGAAGCCCAAGGAGCCTCTTGAGAGAGAACTCATGTTGATGGAAGGCAGAATGGAGGCTCAGAGGTCTGGCCTCACAGGAGACCTGGTTTTAAGGGGAGGGCAACACAAGAATGAACATAAGCCAAAGAACTGTGTCAGTATCAGTAAGAACTGTATCAGCATCAGTAAAGACCTTAGGCCATCATGTCCCAAGGAACTAGCAGGAGGGGAAGCCCAATTCTTCCTGATAGGCCCACCTGTCATGGATTCATTGCTTGTCAATTGTACCAGAGATGGGAGAGAGGCAGTTGTCCCTCTCAGTTTTCCTATCAGAAGCATACTTTTTCTATAAAGCACATTGACTGGGTCATTCCATTCCCCATCTGCATTTTATATATATTCCAGACCCCAACTTTTCTGGCATTCAGTGCTGTCCCCCCATATCTGTTTTATGCTTCTATCTCTGTTAGAGTAAATTGTACTTTCCAAAATCATGCTGTCCACATGCTCTAGCACAATGTCACCTTGCCAATCCCCAACAACAGGTAGAGTCTAGTCCCTTTCCTTAGACTTGCTTTTGTGCACCTCCTGGAAAGAGCACAATGGAGAAGAAGTGACTGCGTGGCTTCAGAAGGGCTTACAGAGGCTGCCTGTTTCTCCTGGGCCCCTGGATCTACCACAGAATTTCTCGACATCAGCTCTATCGACATTTTGGGCTGAAGGATCCTTTGTGAGGAAGAGTGGGTGGGAGTTGTCCTCTGCATTATAGGATATTCAGCATTGTGGATCTTCTGACTAACCCATCTGCTGACTGAGGACCACTGAGCAATCTCAAAGTCACCAGACACAGAAGAATTACCCAGTTGAGCCACATCTGATGCCCCGCCTACAGAATCTGTGACATTTACCTTTCAAAAGGCTGCGGTTTTAACCCACTATTTGGAGATAGTTATGTAGCAATAGTGACTAGAATACCTACATAGTTGGAAGTGAAATGTAATGATATTTTGCTATTTTAAGAAAAAGGGAAATTAGGGGCACCTGGGTGGCTCAGTGGGTTAAAGCCTCTGCCTTCGGCTGGGGTCATGATCCCAGGGTCCTCGGATTGAGCCCCACAACGGGCTCTCTGCTCAGCGGGGAGCCTGCCTCCTCCTCTCTCTCTGCCCGCCTCTCTGTCTACTTGTGATCTCTCTCTGTCAGATAAATAAATAAAATCTTTAAAAAAAAATCTTTAAAAAAATTTTTAAAAAAAGAAAAAGGGAAATTAGTATCCATTGGTTGGCCCTTGGATGCTCCTTTTAATTTTCTAACTTGTACAGCAAATGAGGTTGCTCTCACTCATTTAACACATATTTATTGAGGACCCATCTCTGTGCCAGGAACCAGGCATAAACACATTTTATAATTGTTATATCTGTATAATTTCCTTCATCTGTACAATTTGCTGCTATCTATCCAACATTCTCTGTTTTGTGGATTCATGACCTTGTAATGACCTTCACTATTGGGTTTCATTCTTCTTCTCCTTCTAGACCCCTTCCTGGAACTTATTCTTCTTCCCCCCTTTTCCTCCATCTTGTCCACCTTAAGGCGCAATCCACCTCTTCCACAAAACCTTGTCCTATGGCATTAGGCAAAATGATTTCCATCTGTTTTTTGGTCTTTCATATTATTCCTCCTCTTCTTTCACTCCAAGTAATATATATTATCATCTTTACATGGTATCTAGCCTTTCCTCCTACTTCAAAGAGAAGACAGGACTCATAAGCACTGACTTCCCTTGGCTTCTAGCTTTCTGAGCCCACAAACACATCTGTATCTGTGATGCAAACAACACAGCCATACGTTCTGTATTAGGGCTCTCCAGGGAAACAGAACCAACAGGAAATAGATAGAGCTATAGCTAGAGATAGGGGAAGATTTATTATAGGAATTGGCTCACATGGTAATGGAGGCTGAGTAGTTGTACAATCTGCCCTCTGCAAGGCAAAGCACCAGGAAAGCCAGTGGTATAATCCAGTCCAAGTCTAAAGACCTGAGTATCAGGCCAATGGTAAGTGCCAGTCTGAGTCCAAAAACCTGAGGCCCAGAGGTACCAGTGTCCAAGAGCAAAAGAGAGATGTCTCAGCTCTAGCAAAAAGAGTGAATTTGGCCTTCCTCTGCCTTTTTGTTCTAGGTAGGTCTTCAGTGGGTTGGATGATGTTCCTCCCACTCCACAAATAGTGAAGGCAGTCTTCTTCACTCAGTCTACTAACTCAAATGCTAATCTCTCCTGGGGACACTCCCACAGACACACCCAGAAACAGTGTTTGACCAGCTGTGGGGGCACCCATTAGCTCATTCTAGTTGACCCATAAAATGAACCATCCCACCTCCTGAGTTCCATTTTCATTGAACAAGTTGTTCTGTCTTTAGTTGAAAGCCACTCCGATCTCTGCTCTGGACCCATATTTTCCCCGTCTCTGAGAGCTAGAGTCCCTTTTTCTCCGAAATATTTCTCTCTCTGTCTCTGTTGCTGTCTCTCTCCCATTAGCTTCAGCTTTAAATAATTACCTGAAGCCTCTGCCACTCGCAAGGGAAGGATGTTTTCTTGATTCTATCTCGAGTTCTATTCACGTTCCCTCTTGTCAGAGTCAATATTCTTGAGTTACTTTCTCCACTTTTTAAGCCCTCATTCCTTTAACATGATACGATGTCCTGTCTCCTCATCCCTATACACAGCCCTCATCCTCATCCCCATCTCACACACATTTGAAAACTCGTCTGCTGAAGGTGGCCATGGATTTCACCGTTCCAGGCTCCATATCACAAACCTTTGCTGTCCTCAAAAACCGCCCACTTCCTCCTGCTCACAAATCGCTTGGCTTTCCAGAACCTGCTCTCTCTTTATCCTCACAACTCCTTCTTGGTCTGTTTTTTGAGGGGGCTCTTTTCTCTCTACACATCAGCGTTAATATGCTCTTCTCACCATTTCCTGCTTCTCATGTTCTCAGATACTTCCACAGCTTATTTAGTCACCCAGGCAGCCCCTGATTCAGTGACTCCCAGTCCCAACCACTCTCCTGAGCCCTAAAATCACAGATTCAGCCGCCACCTGAACATACCCACTTAATTGTCCCTCACATACCTCAAATGCCCTAGCTTTAAGACCAAACTCATTATTTGTGTATTTAAACATGTCCCCTGCTAAGGTCTCCATCTTGGGGAATAGCACCACTCTCACTGGAGCATCTGACAGAGCCACCATACCCTACCAATGACTAGACCCTAAGGATTTTGTCTTCCTTAATCTAGCTCACGTCCACCAACACTGACTTTGCCTTAGCTCAGACCCACATCATTTCTCCTCTGGACACTTGCAGCTGCCTTGTAATTAACTCCCATCTCCAACTGTGCCCTCTCTCCTAACCAATCTCCACTCTGCTGCCCAATTCATCTTTCTAATGTAAACATTTGATCATCTGGATGACATGATGAAAATCTCCCTTGACAATGAAGTCCATGTTCCTCAGTCTGGCAGACAGGGCTTTCTGGCTGGTCACTGCTCACTTTTCCCATCTGACCTCTTGCTGCATCACCCCTTACAAACTGACCACACTAAATATATTTACAGGTCCATGAAGACCTGTCTTCCTGTCTCTCATGTCTATGACTTCCCAATATGATATTTTTCTCTATTACTTACTATTTTCCTTTCTGGTATATCTTTCTATCTTACCCCTTTCTTAGTTGGCTATTGTTATATTAGTTAGATTATGCAACTATGAACAGATTATTGCCTTATTTAGATTTGTTTGTAACCCAGCAAAGCAATGAAAATATAAGAATTCAGGTATCTGACATTTTCTGTTATTAAGATGACTTGGCGTTAAAGCATATTTATCATTTTTGTCTCCACATACCTAATGTTTCAAAGCAAGTTTAGCAACTGATATTATCTTATATATCTACTCACTTATTCTCTTTCTCCCCACCAGAAAATATGCTCCACGAGGCCAGGGGTCTCTGTGGTATTGTTGCTGTAGATCCACAGGCCTAGAGCAGTGCAAATGGAACAGTGAATAACTGTTCAATCTTAAAGAACTCAACCAACTGTCTTTGGGTAGCCTTCTCTGATGCCCCCAAAGGAGGACAGCATGGGATCATCTTCTCTTGTGACCCAGTATATTCTCAGGTTTTCTCTATTACAGCAAGTAAAACAGTTTACTGTGATTTTCCATAGCTCTGTCTCTTCCTGCTGCCACCCTGCAACCTTACTGTTACCTCCTTGAGAGCGAGGACTATGTCTCTTATGTCTGTATTTGCAACTTTAAGCATAGTGCCAGGCATATAGTAGATGTGCAAAATAAGTCTAAAACAATGAACCCGCTGCCCTTCCTACGCGAGCAATCTACACCCATTCTTTGTCTCTTGTGCTGGCCCGCAAACACTTGGAAAAAAGGAATTCTATCTTCCCAACAACCTCTCTCCTACCATGCCGTTCACATTCTAGACACACAATAAATGTTGAATTAAATTACCATTAGTGTTTCATATGCTCAGATAAACCTAAATGGAGCTCATCAAAAACAACAAGATGTTCATTTTTCCAATGCTGACCAACAGCATGATGCCATGATGCCAGAACAGATGGTTATTTGCACCTGCTATAATGATATGAAGCGCATTCTTTCAAACAACAAATTGCTGTAGAACTTTGGGCATCTAGTCCACACCTAATAGTCTGTGTTGTTTCTGTCAGGATTTTGTCCAAGGTGCTCATTACCTTCAATCAGGACCTCCTAGAAGGATAATGCTCTATCACTGGAGAGTCCAATCTACCACCACCTGGATAAAATAGCCTACAGAATGATTCAATTCCCTTTGCTGTGGCTGCCCGCTCACCAAACCTATGCACTGTTTACTTGTCGGGCTATAGAAAGTAGAAAATGTCCTGGTCCACCTCCTGGACAGTGTTTACTTGGTCCTGAAAAATTCTGACTCTGAATCTCTCCTTGTAAGATTTCACATCTTTTGGAACATTACCCCTGACCTACTAAAATTATAAGCATCAACATTTATCTTACAGTGGCTATCACTTAGAATTTTTTTTTACCTAAAATGAGATTTGGTAAGAAAAGAGGGTTTTCCTATGATGTTGAGGGAAGACTGCTTCAGCTGTTGGATAATTTCATCCAAAGCATGTTTAATTTCTTATAGTTTCTAATGTATATAAAAACATGCTCACTTTTACCAATCCAAGGGTTAACATAATATATTGATTATCATGTAGAGGATATAAATTCCAAACGCAGTAGAGTTACACTCTGCCAGATTAGATTCTAAAGTCAGTCAACATGATTTGGCAAAAATCACATGTAAAAAAAATTACACAATCGCCCAAATGAAGGTAGACATTCTTTCTCTCCCAATCCAAGGCCCCCAAATCGCTCTCACATTACCAGACTGCTGTTTCATCAGTTCTACACCAAATGGAGTTCCTGACTTGCATGTAAAGCCACTTTGCATGAATAACATCTATCTGCAAAAGAAGAATCATTTTTCAGCAGTGTAAGCTAATCATGGAGCCAGGGCCCCCAGGACGAACAACAGATTCGTCCTCCTTTTCATTCACACTGAAGGTACATGGTCTTTGATGGAACAGTGAGCAGAATCATCACAATGTTCTACTCTTTCTCTCCCGCCGGCCTCCATCTCTTCCTCTTCTTCCTCACCCTCCTCCTTCTTATCTCTCTCTCTCTCTCCTTCACTGTCTCTAAGATAAGTCACTGAAGTTAAACTCACATACTCTGTGTTTAACTGGAAGTTTTCTTAACTGTTCTCAATACCTTATTACCAAACCAACTGTAACCAAGAGCTTATCGGTCTCCTCACCCCCTTCCAACAGTTGCCCATTTCTGATCATTACAAGTGTGATTTCTGTTTTGGGTTCTGAACTCCCTGTATCCTAGTCATATGAGAACAAATTGGATTTTTGTCTATTTCGTCCAGTTTTTAATGAACACAGAAGAGAGTTCTGGTGGCATTATCTGTAGTTGTATTTTCAGGACACGGTCCATTTTCTCACAGCTAATGGCATCCCCTATGATATACATCTGAGGAAATATATTGGGTGTGTGGGGTATGGGAAGTGGTCTGTTCACTTACAACAGAAGCTTCTTTTAAGAGATTTTATGTTCTATCTCTGAGGATATACTTTAATTTGCTCCCTAACTGAGCTTCTACACATTTAATTAAAATTTCCTCTGGCATCTAGCTGTATCCAGCTCTCATTGAGAGGTTCACTGCAAAGACAAAAGAAGGGCAAGAATTTTTTTTTTAAGAAAAATAATGTGAGGGGTGCCTGGATGGCTCAGTGGGTTAAAGCCTCTGCCTTCGGCTCAGGTCATGATCCCAGGGTCCTGGGATCGAGCCCCGCATCGGGCTCTCTGCTCAGCAGGGCCTGCTTCCCTTTCTCTCTCTCTGCCTGCCTCTATGCCTACTTGTGATCTCTGTCTGTCAAATAAATAAATAGAATGTTAAAAAAAAAAAGAAAAAGAAAAATAATGTGAATAAGATTTGAAAATTCCCCACAGACAAAGCCAAAAACATACAATCTCTTTAATTCTCTCTACTGCCATGAAAGGGGTTATCCCCCCCTCCATTTTATAGAGAAAGAAACTAAGGTTTAAAAATATTTAATAACTTACCCCAAGCCCCACAGACAGTAGGTGGTACAGCAGGGATTCAGACCCAAATCTGTCCAGCTTGCACATGCTCAGCTTTCATTAGACCCACATAATTAGTGCTGTGCCTGAATCCCACGGTTTTGCCTGTGTCAAAAAGGTACTTATTTTTATAATACTTTTTTCCTAATCAAGCCACAAAATTTGTAACTACTGATTCCTTTCAAAGATTTCCATATAGTAAGTGAGATTGCTAGACCACTCCAGCTTCTGAAGAGGACTCGAAATCTTGGATAAAATACAAAACAATAAGAAATTCTTGGGCCAGGTGGGGTGGTCAGAAGAACACACAGTGCAGCCTTTGTGCTCAGGTCCTCTGCCCAAATAGATGCCCTAGAGCTTTCGTTTTTACAGCCTCGGTGGATACAGAGGACAGAATATAAGGTTCTAAGAGTCGGCCCAAGTGCGAGTCCTAAACAGATGATGGTCCTAACAGATGATAAAGGATGAGTTTCCAAAGGGTTACACCCTAATGTGGGGGAAAACTGGAAAACAAGATGCTACCCCCGATTCAGGGGTTCTGCAGGGAACAGCAACATTTGGCTGTGAGCAGATCACAGGAGAAAACAGCCCTGAGAATTTGGACATACCAGTTGGTCCCCGTGAGAAGGTCAGCCCTAAATCAAATGACCTGTGAGATCCCAAAAGCCTCAGGCCAAATAATCCTTGAGAATCAGGGTTTTCATCCAGTGCAGATACCACCTGACAGAAGAGATGTCTGGAAAAGTTTGGGGAGTTTTTTCAGTGCTCATTACTCCTGGGAGCACTACAGGCATTTTTCAGGTAGAAGCAGAGACACGAAACCTCTATAATAAAGAAATGTCCCACCCAAGACGCTAATAACACACTCCTTGAGAAACACTGATTTAAGGGACATCGAGGGGCGGCAGCCACAGGGAGCTGAAAAGCGCAGGGGTATTTGCCTGCAGAAACCCACCCTTAGCTCCGATTTCACCTTTTTTTCACAATTCCCAAGGAAAAATAAAATCATAGTCAATAATAACAAAATAAATAAGAAAATGAGATACAACCTAAAACTGACACACCCCCATCCCCTCCCCACCCCACCCCCCATGGTTGGTCCCTGAATAAGGAGTAGGCAAGAAATTCTGCGGAGCCCCCCACCAAACATGCCTTGCCGCTACCAGCCTGGGGCTGGTGCCTGACCCTGACCCTCCCCACACGTGCACCAGGAGCTGCTGGTGTACCAGACAGCTGGTACTAGAGCATTCCACCCCAGGCAGCAGCCGCCGCGCGGTTGGGAACAGAGCAGGAGGCTGAGTGAGGCACAAGGACTCAGGAGAACCTGTTGAGGAGAGACAGGCAGCGGGATATCTGCTGCCTCAGAGTCTCCATGGAATAATCCTCTAGTCTTCTGCCAGGTCAGGAGAGCTGGAATCAGGATCATCATGGAAGGTGGATGGGCCCTGGGGGTAACTGATCTCATGAATACTTGTAGACAATCTTTGCCTTCAAGCTCAGGCAAACCCTATTTTCAGAGGTATACATGCTTTCCATTTATAAAAACTGTCATTTCTAGGCTTGCAGGACTTGGCTTTCCCTTCCTGGCTGGCATTTCAACTTCCTGGACATTGCTAATTCGGTCACCACCTGCATCTCTTCCATTTGCATGTTCAGAGGCTCAGCATAGAGAGCTTGAAGTTAGCCATGGGGGGGAGTACTGACATCACAAGAATTGGCAAATGCTACAAATCAGGGTTTTGGGGTTCCCTCCCTGGGAGAGTTAGTTCTTAAACATTTAAAAGCACATCACTGATGGTAATCCTGTTGCAAATTTCTCTGGCCCTCCGTCTGCCTGTCTGTAAAGTGGGTATAACACATCTGCTTTTCTTTTTTCTCAGAGATGTTGAGATTTACCCAAGATAAAGACAACTAAGATGCTAAACAATTCAAATATTGAGTAACTTTTGACAATATACATCAGTTTTTATCATCAATAACGCTGATTGTTAATGACACATTTCCTTTCTTTTCTGACTCATAACTTGCAGAAATAAAGATACTAAAATAACATTCAGAAGACATGAAAATAAGTGAGTAAATTCTCTACTCATTTTCTTCAGCAAACTGCAAAAACCCTTGAGCAGAATCATGGAGAGAAGAAAACTAAGTTGCTTTTTACTCTTCTCTACTCCCTTCCACTTGGTAGGAAATGCAAAGAATTTCTGAAAGATTAAAACACTCATCTAGTCTAAAGGTGAAAAAAACCTCCACCTCTCTGTATGATAGAGTATTACTTTGTATTTGTATACAAATATATTTTACAAAGTGAGTCTATGTGCCTTAACTTACTTGATTCTATTAACATCTGTTTTTATTTTAGAGCCCAATGCCTTTTCCCCCCTTTCCTTTCATATAAAATAGAAGTTCTCTGAAAAAATATGGCCTGAATTTCAATTTCAAGTGCCGAGTAAGGATGCACAATGACTACATTTAGATCTGTATCTGGGCCTTTGTGCTCTGTGCTCCGAACAGCTGACTTACCACCAACCCTCTGTCCCTCCTTTGAAAATAGATGTGGAATCAGGACAGCATGGAGATTTATCTTCGTGAAAAAATATGCCTAAGGTAAGCAATTTCGATAACATTAGGAAACTACTACAGTGCTTTGGTAATTTATGGCGTGCTTTTGAGAACATGAAGGAGGGGACAGACTTTATCCCTTGGGCGGGCGCTTGAAGGGCAAATCAGGGCACAGACCAAATAAGCAAGTCAGGAACGAGTGTCGGAAGGAAGGTGGGTTTCACAGATCGGGAATAACTGACTTTCAATCTTGTTTCTCTCCTCCTAGGGAGAGAATTTTACTCAAGGACTAGATTCAAAAGATTTGTTGAAACATAATTCTGAAAACAAATTTGCAAGCAATGGATTTTGCCGAGAAAAGCCAAAGAGAAATGTGTTTTTCACACGTAAGGAACAGCCTCAGAAAATTTGTAGGGAGAAGGGGAATATCGAGATCTGGAGAAAATGAAGGCAAGAATATGCATGGGCAAGAGAAGAATGAAATTTGACCACAACAAGGAAAAGAAGGGGCTCTGACGCAGTAAGGACGCATCTCGGAGTGCCCCCAGTCATTTGCCAGCAAGTCAGTGACTTGACTATGTATAACTCAGCTCTTCTCTTTGACACTGGGATAAAAATCGCTAAGGAAACCACATGCAGGAACTGATCTTCAACTCTCACCCTCCCAGGTGGCTGGTCCCACCTCCTGTCCAGGTGCCAGTGTGTGCTGGCCTTCAGGGACTCCTCCCATGGCTGATATCTTTAAGCTGCATCTCTGACTTAGAATGAAAAGCTTTGCCTAGGAGAGGAATTTCAGGCATCACTGAATGGTCAAGGACCATTTTTCATCCCAGCCCATGGAAACGACCGCATACCACCACTTGTGTATTTTACAGATCTTTAACTCTCTTGTACCCCTTGAGGCAGGCCCAGAAAAGGAAAACTTGATGACTTACTGCTTTTAGGGTGAAATCAATGAAACAACCACTCAGAGTGATAAAAGAAGCATATTTCCAACCTGGACAATATCATGGGCACAATGCAAAGCTGGAGCGGGGGCGGGGGGGGGCAACTACAGGACATCTTCTCAGGCAATAAAGCAAGGAGGGTTCTCTGTCATTTGGTGATCCTTGGAAGCCTCTGTGAATACAATCATGGCGATCATCTCTTCAGCCTTTCATTTGTTGATTCACGGAACAAATACTTATTTACTGAGCAGCTACCCCATGTCAAGCCATGTTCATACCACTGCTTTCCTGCAGTGAACAAGGCAGGGAAAGGACCTGCCCTTGTGGACATCACACTACAGGTAAGGGAGGAAAACCACCAAACAAACACATGAGAAAAATGTCATATGGAGGCAAAGTGCCTAGAGAGACCCGATGCGACACAGCAAGACCGTGGGACTATGTGAAATAGCGTGGCCAGAAGAGGTCTCTCCAAGCCAATGAGGTTTCAAGTAAGCAAGTGCATGTGCGTGGCTGTAAGCCCCAGGCAAGTGAAGCCCCGGGAGAAAGAACATCGGAGGCAGAGGAACTCAGCGTCATAGACACAGAAGGAGGCGGCTGTGGCTGGAAAGTGGGTGCCCGTGGAGTTGGGGGGGTGATGTGAGATGGTGAAAGTGTCGACAGAGGCTAGGTCACAGAAGAAGCAATTGGGTTTCATCCTGATTGCAATGGGAAACCGTTGTGGGGGTTTAAGAAGGGGAGGGAGGAGATCAGACCTAAGTGTTTACAAATCCCACTGGCCACCCTGCCCAGGGCAGATTATAAGGTCAAGCATGAGAGCAGAGAAGCAGAGGAAGGAACTATCCCAGTGAATGAATGCTGACCATGGCTTCGATGGGGTCGGCAGCCACAGTGACAGCAAGCAGGGGTCAGGTTCAAGACCCATCTTAGAAGCACCCCCCGGGAGTGCTGCTTGTGAACAGGACAGGACCATGTGGAAGAAGAAAGTACACCAGGAATCTTCAGCCGGCGGCTCCCAGCAATCTTTGGGATCCCTTGGCTTGTGACTTCAAGCCCCAGCTCCTGGCCCCTGTCTTCTCCAGGCCGCCTTCCCTCCATGTATCTGTGTCTCCCTTTCCTAACAATGACACCAGTCTGGGACTTAGGGCCCACTCTCACCCAGAGTGACCCCAACTTAACTTGAGCACCTCTGCGAGAACCTTGTTTCTGGTTAAGGTCACATTCACAGCTTCTGGGTGGAGGGGAGTTTTAGAGGATACCGTATGACTTAGTATCCTTAGATCTTAGTATCTTAGTATCCTTAGAATCTTTAGATTCTGTCCTCAAGAAGCTGCTCTCTCTCGAGGAACCAGAACCACACAGCACATGTGCAGGGAGGGCTGTCATCCCTGGCCCCTCGAGGCTCAGAACTGCCTCGTTGTCTTCTGAAGCAGGGCACTGCCGAGGGATGATACAGAGGTGTACGGAGACTCTACCTGTTAGTGCTGGGGGTGGGGAGGTTGCGTGCAGCGCACAGGGTGTGTGTCTCTCTCGAGCAGCAGTGACAGGTGGGGAGAGGAGAAATGGAACACACCCACCTCAGACTTCCATCTCAACTACGGAGGCAACAGGCAGCATCAGCAAGTGTTACAGCCTGAATTCTGTCCATCCCCGACCCCAGATTCCTAGGTTGAGGCCTTACCCCTCAATGTGACTGTCCTTGGAGAGCTGGGCTTTAGGGAATTAAGGTTAAATGAGGTCGTAAGATTGGGACCCTGATCCGATAGGATTGGTGTCCCTACAAGAAAAAGAGACACCAGATCTCTCCCTCTCTCTCTCTCCTTCTCCATGCATGCACAGAAGGAAAGGCCAAGCGAGGCCACAGCAAGAAGGGAGCTGTTTACAAACCAGGAAGAAAGGCCTCACCAGAAACCATCCCTGGCAGCGCCTTGATCTTGGACTTTCCGCCTCCAGGAGTGTGAAAAAATAAATGTGTGTCATTTAAGCCATGCAGACGCTGGCAATTTTTTACAGCGCCTGAGTGAACTAAGAGAGCAAGTCTTCATTTTAGCCATAATGTATAGGAGTCAAACCCCCCACAGGCAAACAGGAGAGGGGAGGGAAGGTTCAAGGTATGGTTCTATCTTCTAGAAACACATCAGTGAGTTCTTCATGACAGAGCTTCCGACTGGCTTCTCAAGGATATTAAACAAATGCTTATTGTGTGTTTATTACGTACAATTCACTAGTTGTATTGTTAAATACAACTTGTGTTTCAAGAGTCAGTGGAAATTAGTGGACTTTGGTCTGATTCCAAAGAGAAAGTGGCTTTGAGAAGTGGCTGTGTGCTTCCCCATTTCTGTGCACTGAATGATAATAACGTCCACCTTCTGGGGTGATACTTTGGAGGGCTGAAAATCCAACGTGTGCTGTGAAAGTAAAATTGTATTAACCATTTCTGGGGAAAAAAATGATTTGTTTTTTAAAAATCTGCAACTCGGGTGCCTGGGTGGCTCAGTGGGTTAAAGCCTCTGCTTTCGGCTCAGGTCATGATCCCAGGGTCCTGGGATCGAGCCCCGCACTGGGCTCTCTGCCCAGCGGGGAGCCTGCTTCCTCCTCTCTCTCTCTGCCTCTCTGCCTACTTGTGATCTCTGTCAAATAAATAAAATCTTTAAAAAATCTGCGACCATGTTCTAGGCACTACAGACATTGTTCCTCGTGTAATCTCCAGCAACTAAACTAAACCAAAGTTGTTTCATCCTCCCCTCTGTGTCTTCTAGTTTTCCTGCTATCCCAAGCCCCCTTCCACAGGACTGCCACATGGGGAATTGTTTTGACCCTTGACAGCAAGTTCACGGGCTTCACGAAGTCAGATTTCACAGTCCCTATTCACATTAAGCTCTTCCTGGACGGTCTCCTGACAAAGCACACAGATAGGTCAGGTGGAAGGTCTCTCTGGTGTAACATCTTTCCTGACCGCCTGGAAGAACGTGAACATACTGCACTAGTGAAACTTGATTCTAAACGGGGAGTTGCCACAACGGCAGGAGAAAACCACAGAGTTACCGAGATTCACGCGGGCAAGTCACCATCTGATATGATGGAGAACTAAGAAAGAAATCCAAACAGGGGCTGTCGATGCGCGAGTGAAGTCAGATAGTAATGTCCCAAAAGGCCCGCGGGTGACGGCGAAGTTCCCCGTGCGCGGCTGCAGCTGGGAGGCGAGCTGCAACTGACCTGTGGGGCTTTGCACGGCGAGGAAGGAGCATGCGCGCGGGCGGGGCCATGACGTCTAGAGTCGGCGACGTGTGGCTCGTGCTGCTCCTTCGGAAACTCCCCGGGTCACAGACAAGCTAAAGGTGTATTTCAAGGGGAGAGCGGAAGGAGAGGATGCACGTCGGGAAAAACGAGTTGAACGGAGGAAGAAAGCAGATAAATACCAACTGGCGCATCCGTAATGATTCAGGGTTACAAACATTGGTGTGGCTTCAAAATAACTGGTTTTGAGTCTCTCATTTGGCCACTTCTTAGTGGACCTTGGGCAAATGGTGGAAATCTCCAAGTCTCACTTTCTGGATCTGAAAAAAGGTAGTAGGAATACTTGGTTCTCAGGGTTGTTTGAGGAAGGAATGAGAGAGTGCACCGCAGAAATCAGTACGACTCAAGCCTAAAAAAGATCGAAATCTTCGCCATTTGCAACACCATGGCTGCACCTGGAGGGTTTTCTGCTAAGTGAAATGCGATGGACAGAGACAGACAAATACCACACGATTTCACTTACATGTGGAAATCTACAAACAAAACACAACAAATCAGAAGCAGACTCAGAGTGAACTACCTGATGGTTTGCCAGCGGGAAGGAGGGCCCCTGTGAGGGGATGGAGGGAGCAGGTGAGTGCAATTTGAAGGGACAAACTTCCAGTTATAACACGAGTGAGACGCAGGGACACAAAGTCTGGCACAGGAATATAGTCGATAATACTGTAACAACTTTGTATGGCGACAGATGATAACTAGACGGACTGCGGTGACCATTTCATAGTACATAGATATTGAATTACCGTACGTGTACCTGCAACTAATATAATATTTCATGCGATTATTCAATTAAAAAACAGAAATTAGTCCAATCTCTGATATAGAAATTCTCAGTAAGTGCTAACGTCAACAAACAATAATAAGGACGACCCACACGTCATTAGGATTTTTGTATTAATGTACATACGTTTTTGGTCAAAAGTTTTTACCTTCTGTTAGTGATGATTTTTGCGTGTGAATTTTCCAGGCATGACATTCAACTTAGAGTATCCACCAGACAATTCGACCGCCCCTGTGTTGACAGAGTATTTGTTTTAAATAGTTCATTGTCCCCCATCACTTTCTCTACCACATAATCCTACCATCTGTCCTCCCATCCCTTCTTAATCAGAATAACCCTAATAGGCAGTCCTGGATCTAGTGATTTTTTAAACCACGAGAATATGGAATGAGAACCAGATGGCAAATTCGAGCATATTTAGGACAATCACTTTTTTTAGCTACAAAAACAAACAAAATTAAATAGTGGTTTCTCTTTTTTATACATTTGTTTCCCTGGCCAGATATCTCCTTGAACTCTATTAGATGACACAAAAATTCCCATCTGCTCATCAAGTAGCACATATCTCAAACTACAGGGTATCAAAGACTGTGTTCTTTGCTTGAGTCATTTGAGAATCTCACTCAGGTAAGTTGTCTCCTATTGCCTGTACTGATCAGGTATTTTCTGTGATTTTAAGTGGAAGGGCAAATGGGAAATACTATTTTTAAAAAGATAGCTATTTGAAGAAAATTTAACGTGAACCAAGGGGAGAAGGGATGGACAGAGTGTGCTGATACACAATTATGTAAATGAGCAGGTTGAAGAGTTTCCTCTCTGAAGTCTGCATGTTGGTTTACAGCCTTTCCAGAGGCATGCAGTAATGAAGTGTGTTCCCATAAATGTCCTTTTCTGAGGTTAGAACCTGGTTTGCCCTCCTTGTAATCTAGCGCTTACTGTATTAACAAGACCAAACACATTCCTTTTTCAATTGAAAATTTGTGCTCCAATGGCTTGATCAATCTGATAACAGAAGAAAGAAAAGAAAAGAAAGAAAGAAAACATTCTAGTCTCAATGAGTTTCTTCTGAGAAAAGAAGTGAATGACATAATACTTCTATACATAGTCCAGACATGTCAATTTCTTTTCTGAAATTGGACATTTTTTGATAGAAACTATCAAGTAGATTCTGGCAGAGACATTACCTTAGGATAATAGATCAATCATCTCAAACCTTTCTGTGTCATCTTGGATTTTAATGCCATTGGAAAAATTTCCTATACTTTCAGCTATTTCCACTGACATACCAAACTATTTTTTATATGTAATTATTAAGAATAGTTTAGAGTTTTTTTAAAGACTTCATTAGTTCGACAAATGTCTTCCTTTTTTCCTTACTATGTGTCTCTGTATAACACCATAGACAATGATGTTTTCATACTCAGAGTGCTTTTTATCAGACATTTATTTTTGCCTGAAGGAAGGGTCTTCCTCAAGAAAGGGGAAAAGTAGCACACTCCTTTTCTAGAAATATAAACATCAAAAAATACCATTTTCTACTTAGGAATTCAAACACATTCAGAATACTTTATTATTTAGGAAAGTGTTTTACCAACATAAAAGTTGCTTATACATTCCAGACGTGTATATATTAACCATCCAGCCCTTGGCCTACAACTGAAAAGATGTTTGAGATGTTTTTCTAGCTTACTGAAATAAAAATGACTGAATACCAACTGGCTTTCCACTTGTATGCTATGTGTAACGATCAGATAAGCAATCACACGAGGCATATTGAATTATCTTCAGATTGGGACATGCGCTTTTTGGGTTTTGTTTTAAGATATGCATGTATGTATTTATTTATTTATTTGAAAGAGAGTGTGAGTGCACGCTCGTTGGGGGGAAGGTGGAAGGGACAGAGGGAAAGGGAAATATTCCCAAGCAGACTCCACACTGACCAGCAGCCTGATCCAGGGCTCGATCCAATGACCCTGAGATCATAACCTGAGCCAAAATCAAGAGTAGGATGTCTAACTGACTGAGCCACCCATGTGCCCCCTCATGTGGGTTTTATAAGGAGGTATCCCACCTGCTCTCCAGGTGTGGCAAACATCATGTTTTGGTTAGTTGTTTTTTGTTGATCTGGCCCCAGTTTTGGGTAAATACGTTTTCTTTGACAACTTGTCTGCATTGACTAGTGGTTTCTTTGGGCTTAGAAAAGTAATCAGAAAGAATAAAAATTCATTTTTCACTCACACATGATGCTTTTTTGAAGTCTGTGTCTGTCTTTTTTACCAAATGCTTTGAGTAGATAAGAGAAAGTTTTGACTTTCTATATACAAATTTTATTAGAAAAACATTTTGAGAAAAAAGAAAAATATTTCATTCTTAAAGAATCACTTGGATTTTCTTTGGTGGAAAAAAAATAGCTGTTTGCTTGGAAGAATATAATAGACCTCCTGTAACACCCACGTTCTGCTTCTCTCTCCATCAATGACTCAAATGATTTCCTCCTCTCATCAGCGTCCAGGTATAATGTCTCCTCCCTTCATCTGCCATCAGATAATCTTGTTGGGGACAGTTTGGACATTTACGAAATTTGGCTTGTACCAATATGAGTTATTAGGCCCCATATGATTAAATCATATATTTCCTGCTCCTTGATCAAGGTTATCCAGATATTTGGAGCAAATTCCATTTGTTGTAGGTAAAAGCAAGCTGCCCTACATTAGGTTTGATAGGACAGCATTAAATGTCTGCTACCTTAGGGGTGTTTTTGGCTTTTTAGATTAAAATGCCTGATAAAGGCATTTGTGTATTTTCATTTACCATTTACTGCCTGTGAGTTGGAAGTCTATTCTCCCAAAATGTCTTTGGTTATAGGAGGGAGAATTTGGAGACAGTGTCTCTGTTACTTCCCAGAGAAAATGAGTCCTTTATTTATACCATTAAGCCACTTCTGTCTCTAAATTGCTCCTGCAAGTAATTGATACATTGTCCTTTAAAAATTTTTACACTGTGAGTGCTGTGTTGCTTTAAAAACAGTTAAGAAGTACTTACCGACTTGGAATTCTGTTCCTTTAGGAGGGAAATAAAAAGAGGAAGAAGGAGGAAGGGGAAAAAGCTAGTCCTCAACGTGTTTAAAATTCAAGGGTTGAGAGGCGCCTGAGTGACTTAGTCAGTGGGGTGTCTGCCTTCAGCTAAGGTCATGGTCCCAGGGTCCTGGGATCAAGCCTGGGCTCTCCACTCAGTGGGGAGTCTGCTTCTGCTTCTCCCTCTCCCTCTGCCTGTGCTCTGCCTACTTGTGTTCTCCCTCTGTCAAATGAATAAATAAAATATTTCAAAAAAATAAAGGTTCAAGGGTTGAGGGAAAGAAAACCATGGAATGAAGAAAATGAAAACAATGAAAGAAGAAACACTTGATAAGTGTTGAAATTCAGAGTGCAAAGTTAACTGCACATCTGAGAAAGCCAAAAATCACAGGGAACTGGAGCCTCTTTCACAGCAAGGATTAGTGGTTTTCAGGGTCCTAGAACCATCTGCAAGAGAATGCAGACACTTTTAAAATTATGTTTTATTTGTTTGTTTGTTTATAGTCAAGTACAATTAACATACAGTGTTATATTAGTTTCTGGTATGCAACAGAATGATTCAGTAATTCTCTACATTTCTCATTGCCCCAAAATAACTATACTCTTACTCCCCTCCCCCTATTTCACCCATCCCCACCCCCCCCCCCCCCACCCCCCCCCCCGTGTCAACCACCAATTTGTTCTCTATATTAAGAGCCTGGGGGGTTTTTTGTTTGTACCTTTTTTTCTTTGTTCATTTGTCTCTTAAATTCACATATGAGTGAACCATACGACATTTGTCTTTCTCTGACTTATTTCACTTAGCATTATACCCTCTAGATCCATCCATGTTGCTGCAAATGGAAAGAATTCATTCCTTTTTATGTCCGAGTAACATTCCATTGTATATATGCCACTTTTTCTTTATCCATTCATCTACTGATGGACATTTGAGTTGCTTCCATTCCTTGACTATTGTACCTAATGCTGCAGTGAACATGGGGGGGGTGGCATGTATCTTTTCAATTTAGTGTTTTTTGTCTTCTGTGGGTAAATATGCAGTAGTGGAATTGGTGGATCCTATGGCATTTCTATTCTGAATTTTTTGAGGAAACTCCATACTGTTTTCTGCAGTGGCTGAACCAGTTTGCATTCCCAGCATTAGTGGGATTTTAGCCGTCGGCCACGTGGATACTGAAAGCTCCTTGTGATTTTAATTTGCATTTATCTGATGATCGGTGATGTACAGCATCTTCCCAGGTGTTTGTCATTTGTATGTTCTCTTTGGAAAGATGTCTGTTCAGGTCCTCTGTCCATTTTATACTGAATAATTTGTTTCTTTTGTTGGTGAGCTGTGTAAGTCCTTTATGTATTTTGGATATTAGTAATCCCTATCAGATATGTCATCTGCAAATGCCTTCTCCCATTCAGTAGGTTGCCTTTTGGTTTTGCTGGTGGTTTCCTTCACTGTGCAGCATTTTTTATTTTGGTGTAGTTCCAACAGTGTAATTTTGCTTTCGTTAGAAAAATATTTCTACAGCTGATGTGAAGGAGACCACGAGAAGGCAGGTGATTTTAACAAGGCAGGTTCCAGGGCCCCACACCATTGATGATCTATCAGAACAGTTAAGGAGAAACCCAAGGGTTTGCATGTTGACCATTTCCCAGGTGATCTGTATGCACCATGAAGCCTGAGATCTGCTTATATTTTCAGCCCAAAGCACTGAAAAATACCACTGGCCCAACCTCTAACTGTCTAGTTGGCCTTCAATTTGTCAAATAACAAACCCACATATATCTCAGCCAGTAACCACCGTGCTGTGAAGGATGACGCCCTCCCCCAACCAGCAGGATCCCCATCAACGCCTCCCCACTCTGGCCTCCTCCAGACCTCACCTCCCACCTCAGCCCTTCCCCTCCCATCCAGTTCCCCATAAAGTGGCCAGAGGTGTTTGAAAAATGAAAACAAGGCCCCATTCTTTTCCTGCCTAAAACTCTCCAGTGGCTTTCTGAAACCCTCACTAAAATTCAGATACTTCTCTTGGGCTGCAAAGCAACACAGGATGGAACCTCTTTCCTCCTCTCTCTCCGGCCTCACCTTACCCCTGTCTCCCCCTGCTTTCTGCGGGACCTTGTGTGCCGGCCACAGAGGCTTTCTTTCAGATCCTCAGCCACGGTAAACCTGTTTCTCCCTTAAGGCTTTTGAACTCTGAACGGAATGGGCTAAACTTGGAAGGGAAAAGAGCTTTATTCTTCCCTCACCAGTGCCCTGGGAAACACTCCCCTGACCTGCAGTGAGAAGTAACTAGGCCACGGCGATCTAAGGTGCAGTATGATTAACACAGACGATGACGCACTATACAGTAATCATGTAATGTGGTAAGTATCACTACAGCCGCAATCCGATCACAACATAAAAGCGTATCAAAGTTGCAAGCCGTACACCTTTACATTTACACAATGTTATATATCAAATGTATTCAACTAAAAAAATGCTCTGCCCCTCCCACTCAAGCCATGTCAGACAGAGCTCTTCACCTTCGGCTCACATTCTAAATAAAAAAAAATGTCACCTCGCTCCCGGTGGAATGTTTGTCGCCTCTCCCTTGCTCAGGTCTGGCCCTGTGCTCAGAATGGGCGGGAGGAGACAGCTCAGATGTCCTCATTCCCTCCTTGTCTTCGTGCCATCTCCTCCCACCTTCCACCTGGCTCCCCTGGTTGGGGACAAAGTGAGGAGAGCTTAGCAAAACGGACGTGACGGCTGGTTCACTCAGCTGTGTTGTCCTCACTTGAATTGTCTCTTGCTTTCGAATGCCCGCTGTCATGGCCGACACCAGAATGTCAGCTCTCTTGTGGCGGGTGCACCATATATTCTTTAGAGCCATCTCTTCCACCACCAGGGCCACCCTACCCATACTGCGCTGTCCCCTGATGTGAGCATTGCCTTCTCTGAGGGGTTATTCAGACCTGCCTCCACAGTTCCTCCATGCATGGCGTGCCCTAGGGACCCTCTCTCTCAGCAGACAGCCTTTAGGTGAAGCCCCCAGGCAGTCTCCAGCTCTGCTGCCTCCACAGAGCCCACATGGTCCTTGGGTACTTTCTCACACTGGTGCCCCACCAACCCCCGAGCTGCTGGCGTCCTTCTCTGCTGCTCTCTCCCTTCACCTTACCATTGCCAGCTTCCCCAGCCAGCTTCCCATCTTCAAACTTCTCCAACCAAAGTATGGGCAACCCGAATCCCAGATCCTCCAAGATCTACCCTACACACAACTTAGAGGAGGGACCAGGACTAATCACTTCTCCCCACCGAAAAAGGAAAAGGAAATGCCATGGCACTTTCGTCCCTACCAATACACTTCAGAGCAAGCTGCACTGTGTCTAGCAATTTCTTATACACAGTCTTGCACAAACAGCACATCTACCTCCCAGCAAGCCCCAGGGAGGATGTTTCTAGTACTGGGCCGTAGAACTAAAGGAGATTCTATCACCCTCTACTCTCAGTTTTGAGAATTTAGTCACCCTAAAAAGAAATCCCTAATTCCTTAGGCTGTTCCATTCCAGTTGCTTCAGTTATTCATTGCTGTGTGACAAACTATCCCCAGAAGCAGTGACTTAAAATAATAAGTTATTCTTTCTCGCAATTCTGTGGGTCGACTTACCTCAGCAGGGCAGATCTTCCCTTCCAAGTGGAGCGTGTTCAGTCCTTGGTTGTGTGCAGCCGAGGTGGTGTGGAAGGCTGATGAAGTCTTGACTCATGATGTAGCTCCATGGAGCCCCTCTTTGTAGCTTGAGCTTCCTGACAAAACATGGAGGCTTCAGAATCATTGAATTTATGCAGAGGCAGCTGGCTTCAAAGAGAGATAGCAGGAGCTGCCAGGCCTCTTCAAAACCAAAGTCCTGGGGACGCCTGGGTGGCTCAGTTGGTTAAGCCGCTGCCTTCGGCTCAGGTCATGATCCCAGAGTCCTGGGATTGAGTCCCACATCGGGCTCCTTGCTCAGTAGGGAGCCTGCTTCTCCCTCCCTCTGCCTCTGCCTCTGCCTGCCACTCTGTCTGCCTTGCTCACTCTCTCTCTCTCTAACAAATAAATAAATAAAATCTTAAAAAAAAAAAAAAAAACCAAAGTCCTGGAACTGGAGGCCACAAGGCCAGCCCAGATTCAAATGAAGGGAAAGAGACTCTGCCTCTGGTAAGGAGGACTGGCATGCCCATGTAGGAAGGGAAGGGCTGGAGCAGTCCATCTTTGGAGATGTTCATCATACTGACCTCTTTGCCTAACATGACCACTAGCCTCCATCTCACCATGCAGTTCTCAGCCCAAATGTGATCGCTGACCATCCTCACCAAGACCACCACCAATTCCACCCATCTCACATAACCTTACAGTCACTCTGGTTCACTTTCTTCACTTCTTGTTCTTTGTTTTTTGTATTCTTCCATTATTTATTATATATTGTTTATTATTTATTTGTATACTGTCTGTCCTCAACTTCCTTCTCCCCATTAGAACATCAGCTCCCTAAGAGAAAGGAATTTGGCTTCCTTATTCTCTGTAGTCTCTTCGTCATCTAGAAAAGAGATGGAATTCTGTAACTCTTTGTGAATAAATAACACCTAGCTCAGCTCTCCCATGTTCAAAGCCAGCTCCCAATAACAGTGGCTGATGGACACAAATATCTTTATATCCATCCAAGGCTTCATGGTAGCATTTTAGAACATTCATTATGTTTTTTCCTCTACAATAATAGAGACAATTTCTCAGTGGAAGTTTGAAATAAGATCAGTGTTCTGACTCCAATAACACTTTGTATTTTTTTTTTAATAAAATGACCTCAGGTTTAATGAAACTTCTAAATTTCAATAAACAGAATTTTTTTTCCCTCGGCAAAGTCAAGGGAGAGCGTTTATATTACACCTTTGATTTTCCTTCTCATTATAGATTAATGTTATAGTAAATCAACATCAGTAAGGGGACCATACCTTCAGGTGGGAATCAACAACCTAGAGCTTTTATCCAATTATTTTTGGAGGGATAATAATAACAATAGCTAAATGTCTTGAGCACTTACTTGGTGCCAGGTCCTGGGCTAACTGTTTCATGTGGACCAACTCCTGGGTTATTCTAATCGTGAGGACAAGAAGCTTCCACTGTCTTTGTGCAAGTGCCTGTGACCTCCAGGAATATGCCCTTTACGAGTTTCACCATTTGAACAACTTCCCTCCTGATGCTCTGCAAACTCTAAAAGAAAAGGGTCTTTGACCTCCAAGATACTTAAATTCCCTTTTACCCCAGCCCTAGAACAACTGTGTTATAATATGCCTTACTTAATTGAGCATAAGACTCAAGCATTTCTTTCTTACTTTGAAACGTTAGTCAATTCTATCCCTCAAAGTAATGTCTACTTCATCAAAAAATACGAATCATTTGAGCATTAGTTTTCTCTTTTAAATTATATTTCTATTTAATAAATAACATCTTTCTGCAAAAGAGTAAGGACATTTGCAAGCTCAATGATTTACACTTCTTATTCTGTATACTTTCGGATACCTTAAATAACAACCTTTGAATATGAATATGTAATTATAGAATATGTTAAATGTTATTCTAAAAATCACTTTGTTAAAATCCTCCCAAGCCACATAAATGTGTTCTGGCCTTCTAAATAGACCAATGCGCCCAGGCTTTTCACAAATGCTATCCCATGGGGCATAGAACTGAGAAATCCTTGGAAATACGTCCATCCAGTTGCCTCTCAATGCCCATAACTGAGCTATTCCATGCTGAAAACTCTGGTCTCAAGATCACTGCTCATCTAATTGATGGCTACTGTCTTCATCACACAGCTGTTAGCTCATCAAGAAGATAGTTAATAAACTTGGCAATATACATTGCATTAACTTTTTTGCCCTAAGGTTAATAATGGGATTATTTTAAAATGTGCTTTTGATGTGCAAAGCTTCCCTAATAAATATGATTAAGTAAAATAAGTTGTGAGGAAGACCATCAATTCAATGAAGATTGCTTAACATCAGGCAGTAGGTTTATAGTTGAGTAAAAGGAAATTTAGTGTCTGTACTTCATGGTTCTTAAAGAGCATTTGGCTGTGACCCAGACTCTGAGCTTTACCTCTACTGAGCTAAGCCAGGAAAATAATGACTGTTCAATGGAGCATTATTCACGGATTTATTTTGCATACAATATATTCCTTTGTCTTTTTCTTCATATCAAAATGAGCATTATTATTCTTTGCAATAATAATAATAGAATATATTCTAAAACTAAACCAATGAAGGGAATAAACAATGTTGAAATAGTAGACTCTTAAGAATAAAAAGTGTCTTATTAAAGAAACTTTGTCCCAAACGTTATAAGTGAATTTCATATTAAATATTAAACCTTTCTAAAATCTATTTACTTAATTTTTCAAAAAGAGAACAATGTAAAATGTACTTGTTACTACTGCAACTACCTTCACTGAAAGTGTGTCTGATATTCATCCTTCTGAGTGCTAACATTTTAGTCCTTATTGACTTAATATTAAACAAACTCCAGGAATAAAAATTTAGCTATATGGCATTTAGAACAACAAAGATTATACCGGTCAGAAACACATTTGGTGATAAAATTCTCCTTATTTTAGTTTCAATAAGTTTTATTAAGAAAAATAGTCCTGGATTTAAAGCTGCTATCCTTTGTCCAGGTCTAAAACAATGTTTAAAATAAAATTTTGATAGAGCTAAACTAGTCACTTCCTCCTGTGTCAGTCAAATGACTGTAACGACCATAATAATGACATCAGTTTGGGGATGATAGCGAATACCTCTGAAGAGAAGAAAATAATTTATATTTGAGTGGGATCCATTTTTTTTTTCTAGTACAAAATCAGTACTCTCTGTCCTCTCAGCACAAAATGTACTTGCTGGGATAGGAAAATTTCATTCAGGCTTCCTGGACTCAGCCTCCCCTCTGATTTAATCTTGGCTGAAGGGGAGAATCAGAGCAGATGTCA